>CM038623.1:0-227500 GCA_021554675.1 Leuciscus idus | reverse complement strand
AAGTTCGAAACGTGTCGTGAGATGGTCCCTGAATGACGCAGACTGTAAAAACTAAAACGGCCTCCATCATTTGGCAATATTATCAGTTATCAGCAATAACAATAGCAATGCCTTGCCTTTGGCTAGCATCACAAATAATAAACCGCCATTTTGCAACAGTAATAGTGACTCTTTTGACTCTGAAGAAGACGCATGGGCGTCGAAACGTTAGTCGTTTTGTACCAATAAATTATTTAAAACGCTGTGTGCTCCGGTCCCATTCCTTGGTCCTAGCTAGACCTCGGGTCTCCTCTGGTAATAGTGAGTGCCTTGCCTTTGGCTAGCACCCACTAACTAGAATGTACATTTCATGAAGAAAATGTGAGTGGTGCTTTTGATTGATTGAAAACTTTTGATTGAAAACTTTATTGAACAACAACAATCAACACAAAGTGTTCAAAAGGATAAAAACACAAAAAAGCCCAAAGGCTTGTTTCCATTGTGGTTCTTAAGATGGAAGATGAGTAACAGTACATGGACTAAATACATTGAGGACAATGATAAAACAGATAAAAACAATAAAAGAACGAAACAAGGGCTAAAAATCCCAGATAGACAAGCAGACACACAAGCAGACAATACAATATTCCTACTACTTCAAGAGTTTATTTTCTTTTCTTTTTTTCTTTTTTTTTATGGATTTAATAACCAATTTTTTATTGAAGATTTAAAATGATAATAGGAAGAGCTAATTTTTGAAAAGTAATCACATAAATACTTGGGTGCCAGATTATTTCTTATCTTATAAACTAAACACAGTTTAAGTTGAGAAACCCTTTCCTCCACTCTGAGCCACCCAAGACTGGAGAAATGGTCAGGAAGAAGATGAGTTCTAGGATGTAATTTAAGGATCACTCTGATTAGTTTATTTTGACAGATCTGTAATTTGTCTTTGAAGCCTTTAGTAATGTCTGTGTACCAAGATGTACAGGCATAGTCAAGATGACATTGAACAAGTGCATCGGCCAGGATTTTTAAGGTTTTACTATCTAAGAGGCTGGATATTCTTGCCAGGAACTTAGTCCTTTGGCTTACCTCTGAGATCATTTTTCGGGCCATAAGCTCCCCTGATAGTTTGTTATCTAGTATACAGCACAATTAAGTAACTGCTTCCTTGGCTGTAATTTCAACATTCCCTACAACTACCCTAAACCCCATAGCCTTTTTCAATTTATCTCTGGACCCAAAAAGAATTGACTCTGTTTTGCCAAGGTGGAGAGACAGCTTGTTGTCTGTTAGCCAAACACTGAGGTTAATGAGTTCTGAACTAAGCAGCCTTTCCACCTCTGATTTGTCTTTATGAGAGACTAGAATAGCTGAGTCATCTGAAAATAAAAACAAATTACAGTCTATAGCTGACGACATATCATTGACATATAATTAAAAAAAGAGAGGACCCAAAATACTCCCCTGGGGAACTCCACAAGTTAATTTAAGTGGTGAGGACAAGGTCCCTTCCACATCTACCACCTGTTCTCTGCCCACCAGGTATGGCCTCACCCACTGAAGAGATGCAGGAGAAAATCCTAGGGCTTTTAGTTTGTTCAAAAGGACATCATACTGAACCGTATCAAGGCCTTTTGAAGGTCTATTAACACCATGCCACAATAATTCCCCTTTTCTTCCTCTTTCCTAATAAAGTCTGTAAGATAAAGCAGACAGCTATCAGTGGAATGGGCTTTTCTAAAGCCTGATTGGAAGTCAAATAAAATGTTATATTCTGCTAAATATCCTGCCTTCCACAAGCAACAACTTCTGATGTAAACAGGGAACTTCAGAACATTCTGATGAAACATAAGACTGCAAATCGACTCATCATTCATGTGGGGAAGAATGATATTCATAAAGAGCAGTCAGAACTCCTTAAGAAGGATTTCAATGAACTTTTTGAAACACTCAAAAGACTGAAAGTTCAAACATTCATCAGTGGACCACTCCCAGCAAGAGGAACAAACAGGTTTTCACGGTTGCTTGGGCTTAATACATGGCTGCAAAAAACCTGCAATATAAAAGGAGTAAACTTCATTGACAATTTCAATCTTTTCTGGAGTCTATTTCATCGGGATGGCCGTCACCCAAACAAACTTGGTTCAAGAGTGTTAAAGCACAATATCTACTTCTCCCTCAATCATCCTTCGGCAGTGTGTGTCAATCTGAACGACACACACACACCTGGAAACAGTATGAATGACCACGGGACTTCACTTCACCAGCAAAATGGACATGCGTTTGACATATCACACAAGGACAATGATAACACCACTCCACCACAACAAACTCTGCTCACGGACACAATCTCAGCTGAGCCCTGCCCACAGAGCTCACCACAGACAGACATATTAGAAATGCTCGAAGATTCATCACCCAAGGACGACTTCCTGGAAAACAGCCAGGGAAGCCAGGACAGCATATCACAGCCTCCGATAACACCAGAGCAACAGCCTCTTTCACTAGACAAGTTATCCCTCTCCCCGGCATCTCCACTTCTGTGTTTCTCACAGAAAATGGAAGAACTGGTGCATGCTGGAACCAAACTATCCCACTCTTTTGCTGCAAGCCCCCAGATACCAACCAAGAAACGATGGGCACCGCAAACACCAAAGCCTGCGGGCCCAGCTCGCCCTCCCCCCCTGTGAGAGCTCTTCGGCCTCTGCCACAACGCCAGGGCCCACACCCTCCTCCATCTGCTCGAGGTGAACCAAAAACAACTGATACCAGCTCTCAGTGATATGTATCGGGTCTCCGCTCTGATAACAGTAACTTTCTCAAATGTTTACAGAACAAGCGGGAACCCAGTGTGCCTTTATCTTTCTCTATAGCTGTTCTATTACAAGATAGAAAGTCTACGGCCTTCAATAGCCGTACAGCAAACCCAACTAATCTGGTGCCTATTACATGTCAATCTAAGATTGCTGTGACAAAAAGTAAGACTGTCAAGTTAGCACTTTTAAATATTCGTTCACTTAAAAATAAATCACTTCTAGTCAACGACTTAATAACCACAAACAACCTGGACTTTATGCTTCTAAATGAAACCTGGCTAGAAGACAGCTGCAGTGCAACAATCCTCAATGAAACATCCCCTCCTAACTTTACTTTTATGAGTGTCTGCAGAGCTGTTGAGTCACTTCCTGCTCAGCTACTGTTCGGACGCTGTTTGGACGCTCTTGCTTACTGCTCCGCGCTTTGCTCTATCGCTTTTACATTTTATCTCCTATATTTTTATATTTTATTTCCTTTTATCACCTAATTTTATCTTCAGCAAACAGCACAGTGCTCAGACAACAAAGTTTGGATTACTACAAAAAAGCAGAATTCTTTTACCCGACCAGCTTACATTCCGGGAAAGGAAAACACAACTGCCTACATTCAGGATAAGAGAGAAAATGCCTCTTCAGGTTCAAGAATCTACTTGCTGCACTAACTGCCACAGACTTTTACAAAGGATTGCAGTTCTTGAAACAAAGTTACTTACGGGACCACCAAATCAGACGGAGCACACAACAGAGCTTCGTCATGGACAGCCTCAGCATACAGCCGGTGAGTCCCATGAAACTAGTGCTCCTCGACAGGTAGAGAAACAAGCCGATCGACTTACAAATCGATGGCACAAACAGGGAGCGAGACCCAAAGGCACTCGAGACATCAGATTGTCACGAGCATCACATATTGCCGCAGTAGCATCCTCTACCCCAGATACAGCTCTGACAAGGATTGCAAACACTGGTCTGCTACCACCGCCTATACATCTTGAGAACAGGTTTGAAGTACTAATGAATGTAAATGAGGAATCCCCAAATGTGATGAATGTGATCGAAAACAGACTGAATGGGCCAGTAGCTAACACTGATGCTAACTGGCGCTCAAGGTCGAGCAGACAGCGGCACTCAGCTCAGAGCGCAGCCGGGCCCAGGACTCTGATAGTGGGGGACTCCATAATCAGAAACATTAGCAGCAGGGATACAACTACGTGCTGCCTTCCACAAGCAACAACTTCTGATGTAAACAGGGAACTTCAGAACATTCTGATGAAACATAAGACTGCAAATCGACTCATCATTCATGTGGGGAAGAATGATATTCATAAAGAGCAGTCAGAACTCCTTAAGAAGGATTTCAATGAACTTTTTGAAACACTTAAAAGACTGAAAGTTCAAACATTCATCAGTGGACCACTCCCATTAAGAGGAACAAACAGGTTTTCACGGTTGCTTGGGCTAAATACATGGCTGCAAAAAACCTGCAATATAAAAGGAGTAAACTTCATTGACAATTTCAATCTTTTCTGGAGTCAGAGACAACTTTTTCATTGGGATGGCCATCACCCAAACAAACTTGGTTCAAGAGTGTTAAAGGACAATTTCTACTTCTCCCTCAATCATCCTTCTGCAATGTGTGCCAATCCACTCAATCTGAATGGCACACACACACCTGGACACAGTATGAATGACCACAGGACTTCACTTCAGCAGCAAAATGGACATGCGGTTGACATATCACACAAGGACAATGATAACACCACTCCGCCACAACAACCTCTGCTCACGGACTCAATCTCAGCTGAGCCCTGCTCACAGAGCTCACCACAGACAGACATATTAGAACTGCTCCAAGATTCAGCACCCAAGGACGACTTCCTGGAAAACAGCCAGGGAAGCCAGGACAGCATATCACAGCCTCCTTTAACACCAGAGCAACAGCCCCTTTCACCAGACACCTTTTCCCTCTCCCCAGCATCGCCACTTCTGTGCTTCTCACAGAAAATGGAAGAACTGGTGTATGCTGGAACCAAACTATCCCACTCTTTTGCTGCAAGCCCCCAGATAACAACCAAAAAACGACAGGCACCGCTGCCACCAAAGCCTGCGGGCCCAGCTCGCCCTCGCCCTCCTGTGAGAGCTCTTCGGCCTCTGCCACAACGCCAGGGCCCACACCCTCCTCCATCTGCTCGAGGTGAACCAAAAACAACTGATACCAGCTCTCAGTGATATGTGTCGGGTCCCCGCTCTGATAACGCTAACTTTCTCAAATGTTTACAAAACAAGCGGGAACCCAGTGTGCCTGTATCTTTCTCTATTGCTGTTCTATTACAAGATAGAAAGTCTAAGGCCTTCAATAGCCGTACAGCAAACCCATCTAATCTGGTGCCTATTACATGTGAAAGTAAGATTGATGTGGGGACAAAAAGTACGACTGTTAAGTTAGCACTTTTAAACATTCGTTCACTTAAAAAAAAATCACTTCTAGTTGACGACTTAATAACCACAAACAACCTAGATTTTATGCTTCTAAATGAAACCTGGCTAGAAGACAGCTGCAGTGCAACAATCCTCAATGAAGCAGCCCCTCCTAACTTTACTTTTATGAGTGTCTGCAGAGCTGTAAAGAGAGGTGGGGGTCTAGCTGCTCTTTTTAAAGATATCTATCAATGTAAGCAAATATCATTTGGGAATTACCCTTCTTTCGAATATCTGGGTATTGTGTTAAAAGGTGCTCCACGCATTTTACTTATCATTATTTACAGGCCTCCAAAATACTCTCCAACCTTTCCTGAGGACTTTACAGAACTGTTATCAACAATTACCTCAGAGTTTGACTGTTTTGCCATTGCTGGAGATTTTAACATTCACATAGATAATGCAGAAAACAATATGGCAAAAGAAATCAAAACTGTTTTAAAAACTTTTGATCTGACTCAGCATGTACATGGACCCACACACAATCGTGGACACACTCTAGATTTACTTATCAGTAAGGGTCTAAAAATTTCATTGATTGTTATTAAGGATGTAGCACTGTCTGATCATTTCTGTATTTTCTTTGATATATTGATCTCTCCTGCCACTGAAGCGAGATCTGTGTCTGTCAAGAAGAGATGCTTAAATGAGAACACTGGTGTCCTATTTATGAAGGCTATATCCTTAACACCAAGCATATCTGCAGACTCTGTTGATTTTCTCCTTGATTCTTTTCACTCAAAAGTTAAAAGTGTAATTGATGACATTGCTCCTGTTAGTCAGGAAGAAGAGTGGCAGACAAAAAGCACCTTGGAGAAACTCAACAGCAGTGCAAAATATGAAAAGACAAAGCAGAAAAGCAGAGCGCATGTGGCGGAAGACAAAACTTGTAGTCCATTATAACATCTACAAAGACAGCCTTCATGCTTTCAATATGGAACTAGGCAAAGCTAGACAGACTTTCTTCTCAAATATTATAAACAGCAATTTAAACAACACACGCACTCTTTTTGCTACTGTAGAGAGACTGACAAACCCCCCAAGCCAGATTCCCAGTGAAATGCTCTCAGACAACAAGTGCAGTGAGTTTGCTTCTTTCTTCTCTGAGAAAATCAGTAATATCAGAAAGGTGATCAGCACATCCTTGAGTTGCGCTGGGGTCAGACAGATCAGACCACCTGAGAAAGTAGTTACTATGTCTGACTTCAAAGAAATTAATGGCAACATTTTGGAAGAAACCGTACAGCACCTTAAAACATCAACCTGCGCTCTTGACACACTTCCCACATCTTTTTTCAAAAGTGTGTTAAACAGTTTAGAAGCAGATCTTCTAGAAGTGGTAAATGCTTCACTTCTCTCTGGGAGCTTTCCAAACTCCCTGAAAACTGCAGTTGTCAAGCCCCTCCTGAAAAAGAGCAATCTGGATGAGACCATATTAAGCAACTATAGACCGATCTCAAATCTTCCTTTCATAGGCAAGATCATTGAAAAAGTTGTCTTCAATCAGCTGAACAAATTCTTGAGCTTGAATGGATACTTTGACCATTTTCAATCTGGTTTCCGACCGCACCACAGCACAGAGACAGCGCTCATAAAGATAATAAACGATATTCGCTTAAATACTGATTCAGGCAAATTATCAGTGCTGGTACTACTCGACCTCAGTGCTGCATTTGACACTGTCGATCACAACATACTTCTTGACAGGCTGGAAAACTGGGTGGGGCTTTCTGGGATAGTCCTAAAATGGTTCAGGTCATACTTAGATGGGAGAGGTTATTATGTGAGTATAGGAGACCATAAGTCTGAGTGGACATCCATGACATGCGGAGTCCCTCAAGGCTCAATTCTTGCACCACTCCTGTTCAACCTGTATATGCTCCCAATGAGCCAAATAATGAGAAAGAACCAAATCTCTTACCACAGCTATGCAGACGACACACAGATCTACTTAGCCCTATCGCCTAACGACTACAGCCCCATTGACTCCCTGTGCCAATGCATTGATGAAGTAAACAGTTGGATGTGTCAAAACTTTCTTCAGTTAAACAAAGACAAAACTGAAGTCATTGCGTTTGGAAACAAAGATGAAGTTCTCAAGGTGAACGCATACCTTCACTCTAGGGGTCAAACAACTAAAAATCAAGTCAGGAATCTTGGTATGACACTAGAGTCAGACCTTAGTTTCAGTAGTCATGTCAAAGCAATAACTAAATCAGCATACTATCATCTGAAAAATATTGCAAGAATAAGATGCTTTGTTTCCAGACAAGACTTAGAGAAACTTGTGCATGCTTTCATCACCAGCAGGGTGGATTACTGTAATGGACTCCTCACTGGCCTTCCCAAAAAGACCATAAGACAGTTGCAGCTCATACAGAACGCTGCCGCCAGGATTCTGAGCAGAACCAGAAAATATGAACATATCACACCAGTCCTCAGGTCTTTACACTGGCTCCCAGTTAAATTTAGGATTGACTTTAAAGTATTATTACTGGTATATAAATCATTCAATGGCCTAGGACCTCAATACATTGCAGATATGCTCACTGAATATAAACCCAACAGATCACTCAGATCATTAGGATCATATCAGCTAGAAATACCAAGGGTTCACTCTAAGCATGGCGAATCTGCTTTTAGCTATTATGCCAGCCGCAGCTGGAACCAGCTTCCAGAGGAGATCAGATGTGCTCCTACAGTAGTCACATTCAAATCCAGACTCAAAACACATCTGTTTAGCTATGCATTTACTGAATGAGCACTGTGCCAATGCTCGTCCGACTGTTTGTACTGTACTGTATTTTATTTTATTTTTCTAAACTGTTTTAATTATTCTTATTTCTTTTATTATTTTAATTTCTTCTATGTAAAGCACTTTGAATTGCCATTGTGTATGAAATGTGCTATATAAATAAACTTGCCTTGCCTTGCCTTGCCTTGCCTTGCCTGTTAAGAGAGGTGGGGGTCTAGCTGCTCTTTTTAAAGACATCTATCAATGTAAGCAAACATCATTTGGGAATTACCCGTCTTTCGAATATCTGGGTATTGTGTTAAAAGGTGCTCCACGCATTTTACTTACCATTATTTACAGGCCTCCAAAATACTCTCCAGCCTTTGCTGAGGACTTTACAGAGCTGTTATCAACCATTACCTCAGAGTTTGACTGTTTTGCCATTGCTGGAGATTTTAACATCCACATAGATAATGCAGAAAACAATATGGCAAAAGAAATCAAAACTGTTCTAAAAACTTTTGATCTGACTCAGCATGTACATGGACCCACACACAATCGTGGACACACTCTAGATTTACTTATCAGTAAGGGTCTAAACATTTCATCGATTGTTATTAAGGATGTAGCACTGTCTGATCATTTCTGTATTTTCTTTGATATATTGATCTCTCCTGCCACTGAAGCTAGATCTGTGTCTGTCAAGAAGAGATGCTTAAATGAGAACACTAGTGTACTATTTATGAAGGCTATATCATTAACACCAAGCATATCTGCTGACTCTGTTGATTTTCTCCTTGATTCTTTTAACTCAAAAGTTAAAGGTGTAATTGATGAAATTGCTCCTGTGAAAGTCAGGAAGAAGAGTGGCAGACAAAAAGCACCTTGGAGAAACTCAACAGCAGTGCAAATTATGAAAAGACAAAGCAGAAAAGCAGAGCGCATGTGGCGGAAGACAAAACTTGTAGTCCATTATAACATCTACAAAGACAGCCTTCATGCTTTCAATATGGAACTAGGCAAAGCTAGACAGACTTTCTTCTCAAATATTATAAACAGCAATTTAAACAACACACGCACTCTTTTTGCTACTGTAGAGAGACTGACAAACCCCCCAAGCCAGATTCCCAGTGAAATGCTCTCAGACAACAAGTGCAGTGAGTTTGCTTCTTTCTTCTCTGAGAAAATCAATAATATCAGAAAGGTGATCAGCACATCCTTGAGTTGCGCTGGGGTCAGACAGATCAGACCACCTGGGAAAGTAGTTACTATGTCTGATTTAAAAGAAATTGATGGCAAAATTTTGGAAGAAACCGTACAGCACCTTAAAACATCAACCTGTGCTCTTGACACACTTCCCACATCTTTTTTCAAAAGTGTGTTAAACAATTTAGAAGCAGATCTTCTAGAAGTGGTAAATGCCTCACTTCTCTCCGGGAGTTTTCCAAACTCCCTGAAAACTGCAGTTGTCAAGCCCCTCCTGAAAAAGAGCAATCTGGATAAGACCATATTAAGCAACTATAGACCGATCTCAAATCTTCCTTTCATAGGCAAGATCATTGAAAAAGTTGTCTTCTATCAGCTGAACAAATTCTTATGCTCGAATGGATATTTTGACAATTTTCAATCTGGTTTCCGACCGCACCACAGCACAGAGACAGCGCTCATAAAAATAATAAACGATATCCGCTTAAATACTGATTCAGGCAAATTATCAGTGCTGGTGCTACTCGACCTCAGTGCTGCATTTGACACTGTCGATCATAACATACTTCTGGACAGGCTGGAAAACTGGGTGGGGCTTTCTGGGATAGTCCTAAAATGGTTCAGGTCATACTTAGATGGGAGAGGTTATTATGTGAGTATAGGAGACCATAAGTCTGAGTGGACATCCATGACATGCGGAGTCCCTCAAGGCTCAATTCTTGCACCACTCCTGTTCAACCTGTATATGCTCCCAATGAGCCAAATAATGAGAAAGAACCAAATTGCTTACCACAGCTATGCAGACGACACACAGCTCTACTTAGCCCTATTGCCTAACGATTACAGCCCCATTGACTCCTTGTGCCAATGCATTGATGAAGTCAACAGTTGGATGTGTCAAAACTTTCTTCAATTAAACAAAGACAAAACTGAAGTCATTGCGTTTGGAAACAAAGATGAAGTTCTCAAGGTGAACGCATACCTTCACTCCAGGGGTCAAACAACTAAAAATCAAGTCAGGAATCTTGGTGTGACAATAGAGTCAGACCTTAGTTTCAGTAGTCATGTCAAAGCAATAACTAAATCAGCATACTATCATCTGAAAAATATTGCAAGAATTAGATGCTTTGTTTCCAGACAAGACTTAGAGAAACTTGTGCATGCTTTCATCACCAGCAGGGTGGATTATTGTAACGGACTCCTCACTGGCCTTCCCAAAAAGACCATAAGACAGTTGCAGCTCATACAGAACGCTGCCGCCAGGATTCTGAGCAGAACCAGAAAATATGAACATATCACACCAGTCCTCAGGTCTTTACACTGGCTCCCAGTTAGATTTAGGATTGATTTTAAAGTATTATTACTTGTATATAAAACATTCAATGGCCTAGGACCTCAATACATTGCAGATATGCTCACTGAATATAAGCCCAACAGATCACTCAGATCATTAGGATCATATCAGCTAGAAATACCAAGGGTTCACTCTAAACATGGTGAGTCTGCTTTTAGCTATTATGCCAGCCGCAACTGGAACCAGCTTCCAGAGGAGATCAGATGTGCTCCTACAGTAATCACATTCAAATCCAGACTCAAAACACATCTGTTTAGCTATGCATTTACTGAATGAGCACTGTGCCACTGTTCGTCCGACTGTTTGTACTGTACTGTATTTTATTTGTTTGAATTATTATTATTTTTATTTTTTTAACTGTTTTAATTTTTTTTATTATTTTAATTTCTTCTATGTAAAGCACTTTGAATTGCCATTTTGTATGAAATGTGCTATATAAATAAACTTGCCTTGCCTTGCCTTGCCTTGCCTAAATAACTGTCTATTTGCTCATAAATTATCCTTTCCACAATTTTTGATATTGAACACAAAATAGATACAGGGTGGAAATTTCCAGGATCAGATTTGGGCCCCTTTTTAAATAAAGGTATCACTCTTGCCACCTTAAATTTACTGCTGCTTGATAATGTAAATCCTCTGAGGGAGAGGGAGAGTTGCAGGGCTGTCAGGCCCTTTGGTGTCTGTGTGTGTGAAAAGTGGACGCTTTTTCGTCCGCTGTGCGAACATCGTACACCCGATCGCTTAGAAAAGATATAGCACCCCATATGGAAAAGGTTTGCTAAAAACACCTGTGATTCTTATATGTTCCAACAGAATATTGTAAGGGACATATATGCTGCAAAAACCACATATATAAATTGCATAATATTAATGTATTTTTAATCATATTATGTCATATATGTCCTACATACAACTAAAGCCATATAGATTTTCATGATGTAAAAACATAGGAACATAATGCTAATTTAATATGAATGTCCAGCATGGACGTGTATAAAACAGTGCAGTTTACCAATCAGTATAAGGCTTTACTTCACTCATGCTTGTTCTTATCTTGTCCTAAGTCAAGCCCTATGCCTGTAGTCAATCATGGTTACTGTATATACTGTATAATCAGCCTTAGATGAAACACAACATTTAAACTACACACACAAGCACACATTTATTAGAGTGTGTTCTACAAGATACAGTTGCATATTTCACATATCGATAGTTTTCATTTTAAATCCTGCATCACCAGATTTCATTTTCATTTGTGACAATTTCTCTAAACTTTATCACAGTACTACTATACAACAGTTCTATTCTTAACCTACAAACATAAAACTTTCCTAAATGTCGAAGTGATTCGTATGCGTATCACTCTAAAAAATTATTCAGTGGCTTAGTAAATATCACATTAATAATTAACTTTATTAACTTAATAAAATCTCTGAATATCATTTACTTGATAGTTTGAGTTGAACATACCGGAATAATTGACTAAAACTCCAAAAATTAATTTTGTCTGAAATTTACAGTTATATCTAAGTATGAAGTTTTTCACTAAAATAATTTAGTATTTGACTAACCAATTATTTATTTAAAATACACTGAGCTAATATATTTGTGAAATTTCCATCACAATATTTGAGAATGTATAATTAAACTAATCTGTTTCAAGAACCACAAATATTACTTAGATAAAATCAATATTATTAATATAATTTAACACGCATAAGAAATTGATTAAGTTTACTCAATTAAAACAATGCACCCCTCCCCCACCCTCTGACGTGACGACGACAGCTCAATGGTTGAGTGAGCGCGCGCTGTTTGAACTCTCTCACTCTCTCCAGTCCAGCACAGTTCTCCGAGTCCTCTTCTCTTCTCAGCGGCGCAGAATTGGTGCATTTCCTCTGTGAAATTCAGGTGTGTGTATGTTTTATTTTATCTGTATAATCATTAATGTGCTTTAAATCATTTTATTTAATGCGAAAGAACATACAGAGACGCAAACGAGTTAAACGAGTGTCGACTCGCGCTTGTCTTTTCGCATGATTGTAACGCCTTGCATAAAAAACACACGACTATATTCCTAAAGATAAAGAATATAACTAATTTGGATGATAAAATGTCCTCAGAACTGTGCACTGTGTGTTTATTGGCAGGTTATGGAGTCAGTCGCGTCGCAGCATCTCTCGGCTGTGAGTGACGCAGGACGGCGGTGTAAAGTTAGAGGCTCCCCCGCAGAGGCGAGTCCATCTCCGGGATGGGGACCAGCGCTGATCCGGTGGATACTGGATAACAGACCGGTTGATTACACTTGAATTACTTGAATGTTTAGGCCTAAATGTTTAATTTTTACTTCGAAAATGTTTCTTTCATTAGTTTAAATGTAGGCAATATTGTATACGTGTTAAAAATAGTATAACATATGCTGTATTGCTGTAGGCTAACTTACTCCTCGACAATGAAGGCCAATGTCATGTAGTTATACCGGTGGTTGTATGGAATATTTTTACAAAGGTTTAGAGGAAATAAAAAAGTTAATATTACTGGCATATAAACACAGTTAATATTACTCATAAATATTTGTTTTTAAATGTTTCCCCCCCCCCAATTATTTCTAA
Organism: Leuciscus idus; assembly: GCA_021554675.1. Classification (NCBI taxonomy): domain Eukaryota; kingdom Metazoa; phylum Chordata; class Actinopteri; order Cypriniformes; family Leuciscidae; genus Leuciscus; species Leuciscus idus. The sequence continues at coordinate 214,318 of CM038623.1, read as the reverse complement.
TCAATTTTATTTGTTAATGTACCAAATGCAGTTACTCAGATCTATTTAATTTGTTTTACTTACATTTACTCAGTTAATACAGTGTATGTAATTGATTTCACTGCTAAAATCTAATCTATATTCTAAGTGTAAAAATGTTTCACCAAAAAAATTGAGTAAATCATATTAAAAGTTTTTAGAGTGCATCACCACCAGAGTTCATGTCACATATTCCAGCCAATTTTCAACATTTTAATCACTGTTCTAGAAACATATTTGACTCAACTTTGTTCATTTGCAATATGTTATGATTTGTTCACAAACAACAGGCCCAGACAGTTCACAATTAATGTAAATACGGTCTTACAATGTCATTGCTTTATAACTGCTCTTTCAAATCCTGTAGGAAAATTAACAGTCTTCATAAAGATCAGTGATATTCTGACAGTAATCCTCGAACCGGCTTCTGCACTGTACAATTTAAAGGGATACTCCACTTTAAAATGAAAATTTTGTCATCATATACTCACCCTCATGTTTCAATCCTGTATGAATTTCTTTCTTCTGCTGAACAGAAAGGAAGATATTTAGAAGAATGTCAGTAACCAGACAGTTTCTGGTCTCATTGACTTCCATATTAGGAAAAAAATATACTATGGAAGTCATTGAGACCAGAAACTGTCTGGTTACTGACATTCTTCTAAATATCTTCCTTTCTGTTCAGCAGAAGAAAGAAATTCATACAGGATTGAAACAACATGAGGGTGAGTATATGATGACAGAATTTTCCTTTTAAAATGGAGTATCCCTTTAAAAAATGGCCAACTGCATATAAGTGAATCAGATGTTGGTCATCAAAACATGAAATCTGTATGAAACACATAAATAAATGACACAAAATGTGTATAAATTCTATATGACTTTAATTTGAATAGCATATGTTTCAATATAAGAACTTTAAATAATTTATATATGAATGTTATATGAGTTTTATATGTTTCTACTAATACCATACACTTTTGCATACTATTGTCATGTAAAACTCATATAAGTCTTTTAACAGTATTCATATATAATGCAAAAAAAACCTACAAGTTTTATGTGTGCTATTTAGTATGAAATGGGCCATAATCGGTCTGATTTTGTATAGGACATATATTGGCCTTATATGAAACACAGAAGGTAATTCTGTCCGATTTAAGTAAGGAAGATATATGGTTGCTGTATATGAAGCATGTAGGTTTTTTTCATATGGGACACCATGTTGCATATTTTTACTCCGTTTGAAACTATGAATAAAATCGAGGTGTTTCTTCTTCCTCTGCCATAACAGCCTGAAGAATCAAATACGATACAAAACATAAAACTGCCACGGCTGTTGTAGCACAGATTTTTCACACACAAAAAAGTAGGATCTAATTTCAGCAGTCTCTATTTATTAACAAATTCAAAAATAGCAGTACACTCAGATTTCTCAAAAAGCATGAACCAAACAACCCACTTTCATCGAACAAAGACTAACAGAAAATAGGATATACTATATAAACTAAACCAAACCAAAGAGAGAAATTAGAAACAGGAGCAGTGCATTAATCAAACAAGTAACCATGGAAACAAATGCTAGCTACAAACACTTGTGTAGTATTAACCAAACAGAGTAAATGGCCATTTTAAAGTAATTTGAGGCTGTTATTTTGATGTTGCAAAGTTTTATTCACATCAAACAAAGACTGGATTAAGTAGCCTGATATTTCACCCTAATTTGTAACCCTATAACATGTTTCAAAACTTTTATGTTTGTTCCCAGAATGTATTTTATTTACATGGCATTGATAAGAAAACCACTGAACATTGAGACACTTTCTTCATCCCAGATCCATGAGTCCTTTCGTAGTACGATATAGACTTTATCCCCTTTCTCCAACAACAGTGTTACACCGTTGCCTCCATTCTCTGAAGGACCCTCCTTTTGACTGTGATGTGCTGTTAATACTACAGGCTTTCCATTTCTATTCAAGATCAACACTGTTCCATGATGAGTTGAACAGTGGTAGAAGAAACTGAAATAGTAAACTCCCCGTACCGGCGCTGTGAAAATCCCTGTTAAAGAGTGAGACAGATCTCCATTTAACAGCTGTAGACAAGAATTATACACGTGTTGATATTGTGTTCAGCAGTGTGGATTAACAATACCTGTGGCCTGGTTGTAGGCTTCACCAACATTAATGAAGACATTCCTGTAAGCCAGTGTTGTATCTGTGTTAACTGGTCCAAAGAAACCATTTGATCCTAAAGAAGCTGAAAACGCCACATTTGGTCTGCCTGAGGAGAACATATACCTTCTTAAAATGTTGAAAATTGGCTCAGTAGCACTGCAAACAATGTATATTTAACAATTTTTGGAAACACATTTACATTTTTAAAAAATATATTAAACAAATATTATTGTTTAACAGGAAAATACTATTCCTACTTCAAATTTTCACATTTAATTCAGTGTGTGATATATGCCATTTCTTTAAAACAGTTTTCAATCAGACATGGCTAGGAAATTTCACAAATAATTGCAAAGTAAACCCTACACCAATTGTTTTTCAGTGTGTATGATATTACAGCACATTGGTCTTCAGAAACACTAGTCTCACCTCGGCTTGCCTTTTTGATTTCCTCAATCTGAGCTTCACTGTTAGCAAGTCGGATTTCCAGAGCTAGTTGCTTCTCTTTTAGTTGCTTCTCTGTGGCTCCAAGCTCCTTCAGTAGGTCTGTGCATATTTTCAAAAGGATAAGTCAGCTGTAATTGTTTTCTTCTTTAGAGATGTGTCTGCTGAATGTGTATGCATTTATCAGAATGTTACATGTTTATACGGTTATCTTCAGTAATTCACACTTGATGGACAATTTAGCCACTGACAGGCTGTTTCTCAAAAAATACTCTTGTACTACATTTGTGCTTGCTTATTTGTTTTACAAATTGATGGAATATTGACAGATTATTGTCATATAAAGCTGTATGCTTATTGCTTCTCTATATATTATTGCGACTTCATGAAAAGAGATTTTACTGTTATAAAAAAATAGATTTGTGAGCATTAGTGGAACTGAATAAACATGTTACACATTTTTTAATAGCCCCACCTGTCAGGAAATATGGTTGTCAATGCAAACATTGACTGTGTGAATGAAGCAAATTATATATATATTTTTTAAAAGATAAAGATTAATGCAAAAAAAATGTGCATATGTCACTTACCTGAAGGCGGTATGGAGCCGATAGTGTCACTGGCTTCACTCACTCCCACTTTACCCACTATCCTGTAGCGGATCAAGTACTGCTTTCCAAACTCCAATCCAGTCAGAGTAAAGTCTTCATCAACGGTGTTTTTGACAAGCCACTGTTCCTCAGCACCAGAATCTGCTTTCACCTGCTGGTACTCCACTCTGTACTGCACAGTTTCTCCAGTTGGGGACTTCTGCAGTTTCAGGGTCACACTGCGCTCCAGGACATTCTTCACTATTGGAGGAGGAGGCTTCGACACAAGCTGGAACTGTGTGTCTGTCAGCTTCCCTTTTTTATATAGATAGATGGAGGAGCCTGGACTGGAGAGATCGGGGATGGCAGAAATAATGAATTTATATCTCTTTTCATCTTTATTAGCCTCTGAAAAACTTTCGAAAAGAGATAAGTTCTCTCTCATCTTTGAGATGACATCAGGATAGTTCAACCACTTTCTTAGAGGTGCTAATGTGCTAGAAAACAGTTTCACTTGCACATCTAGCTCTTTAAACTTGTTAGATTCCAGAAACTTCTTCAGGGTCGAAAGATACGGGTCTTCATATTTCAGAGATGTGAAGGTCAAGCACACCACAACATCAATATTAGGATCAAGGAGGATGGTGCTGAGACTGTTTGAGTCTTCAGTATTGATTCCCTCCAGCATCTTGGTTTGAAAACTCAAGAGGTTAACTTCAGCCTTTGCATGATCTAACCACTGGTTAAGCATGTCAGCATTAAAGGGGGAGCTGTAGTGGATCTTCAGGATGTCTTCCAATGAATTTTGCTCCTTCTCTCCTCCTCGTATAGCAGGCAAGACCTTGGCCACTTCTTTCAGGAGCACCGCTTTGTAAATGCTAAATGAGCCCTGAAACGAATGCAGCCTCTCTTTGATGTCTTTGAAAACATTTACCAGTGTTTTTCTGGAGAGGTCGTTGCATGTCCTCTCTACTTCTCCCAGCCCCTCTATTATATCTTCAGTGTTGGAAACCAGACTTGTGCTGATTTCTCTCTCCAACTGAGCTGCTTTTGTATCCAGTAGCGAAAGAGGATAGAGCCAGACTTTTATTGGAACTTCATTCTGTGAATTCTCCTTCAGTTTAATGGGGAGCTTCTTGTACACCTCTAGGGCCTCCATGTAAGTAGTGGGGTTCTGCTCAAGGCGGACGTCACCATAAAATGTGCAGGTGATGCTATTAGCCATATCTCCATGACCATCTATTATTTTTGCAGCTCCTTGTCCATCAATGGAAAATTGAGGAATCTTCTTGACCATGACATCCAGTTCTCCCTCAATCTTCTGCTTTTCTTCCTTTTCTGAAAATGTCCGATCAAACACCATGACGGCCTGAGCTCCATATAGTACAGCAGTGACCACATGAGTTGCAGTTTTCTGGTCAAAGACCTGAGGGTAGGTGATCTTGCCCAGATGAGTCATAGTGAGCTGTTCGAATCTTGTGCGTTCGCTGTAATACATTGTAACTCTGGACTGTCGGTTTGAGGATTTGGTGTCACGCAGGAACTTGGCAGATCCTCCCACCTCCACCAGCCCTCCCAAGAAGCTGACCTTCAGGGAAGCACTTACATCCAGGAGACTGGACTTACTAGAGAGAGAGTCGGAGCTACTGAACTTCACATCTGTCATGAGCTGTGGATGACTGTCCAAATCTGCTTTCAGTGATTTCTCATCCCACAGAGTGACACCTGAAATGAGAAATGGCTTTAACAGGCTTTGCATATGATGATGGGAAGTAATGTTGAAGTGCACATGCCGATTTTGTATCTACAAGACTATTAATTTAATAGTTGTGTGCTTCATCTTATGTCTCAAAATGACCAGACATGTATTGTTTTGTTTATTCACATTTGGGTGAAAAAGGGAATAAAAAGCATTTTAGTAGGTACTGTACACCACCTGGAATGAAGGTGTCCTTGCGGCAGTCATACAGCATACCAGGAAACAGAGGTCTTCCTAGAGCTGCCACTTCAATGGTCTGTGGTTGCATGGCTACAGTAAATAATGAACAATCGGGAGATTTATACATTTGAAGTTTAATAATGACTACTTTATCTTTCTAAAATTATTTTTACTAGTTACTGATTTCATTAGTTCTCATTAGTATTTTTTAAATTCCTTAAAATGTAATCTTCCAGCTTGCTCTGTCAGACCTCTGCAACTGATCCACAATTTGCAGCTAGAGTGGACTTTAACGAGCCAAAGAGAGAACACGTCACTCCTCTCCTCACTAAATTGCACTGGTTGCCAGTTGCCGCTCGCATCAAATTCAAGTCACTGACGCTTGCCTACAGAACAACCACTGGCTCTGCTCCCTTGTACCTAAACTCATTACTTCAGACTTATGTGCCATCCAGAAACTTGTGCTCTGCAAGCGAACATCGTCTTGAGGTGCATCATCTCAAAGAGGCACAAAATCTCTTTCTCTGACCTTTACCATGACGGTTCCCTGCTGGTGGAATGATCTACCTAACTCAACTCGAGCTGCTGAGTCCGTAGCCACGTTCAAGAAACGGCTCAAGACGGATCTTTTTCGGCAACATCAAGTGTCCAGTAATACTAACAGTTTCTCCTCTATTCTATGTAAAAAAAAAATAATATATATTACATGTACTGTTAGATTGAACTGGGAAGGGTCATAGCACTTTCATATTGTTGTCCTACTGTTAGTTTAACTGCTTCTATTGTTCTCATTTGTAGGCAAGGCAAGTTTATTTATATAGCACATTTCATACACAATGGCAATTCAAAGTGCTTTACATAGAAGAAATTAAAATAATAAAAAGAAATAAGAATAATTAAAACAGTTTAGAAAAATAAAAAATAAAATACAGTACAGTACAAACAGGCGGACGAGCATTGGCACAGTGCTCATTCAGTAAATGCATAGCTAAACAGATGTGTTTTGAGTCTGGATTTGAAAGTGACTAGTGTAGGAGCACGTCTGATCTCCTCTGGAAGCTGGTTCCAGCTGCGGCTGGCATAATAGCTAAAAGCGGACTCGCCATGCTTAGAGTGAACCCTTGGTATTTCTAGCTGATATGATCCTAGTGATCTGAGTGATCTGTTGGGTTTATATTCAGTGAGCATATCTGCAATGTATTGAGGTCCTAGGCCATTGAATGATTTATATACCAGTAGTAATACTTTAAAATCAATCCTAAATTTAACTGGGAGCCAGTGTAAAGACCTGAGGACTGGTGTGATATGTTCATATTTTCTGGTTCTGCTCAGAATCCTGGCGGCAGCGTTCTGTATGAGCTGCAACTGTCTTATGGTCTTTTTGGGAAGGCCAGTGAGTAGTCCATTACAATAATCCACCCTGCTGGTGATGAAAGCATGAACAAGTTTCTCTAGGTCTTGTCTGGAAACAAAGCATCTAATTCTTGCAATATTTTTCAGATGATAGTATGCTGATTTAGTTATTGCTTTGACATGACTACTGAAACTAAGGTCTGACTCTAGTGTCACACCGAGATTCCTGACTTGATTTTTGGTTGTTTGACCCCTAGAGTGAAGGTATGCGTTCACCTTGAGAACTTCATCTTTGTTTCCAAATGCAATGACTTCAGTTTTGTCTTTGTTTAACTGAAGAAAGTTTTGACACATCCAACTATTGACTTCATCAATGCATTGGCACAGGGAGTCAATGGGGCTGTAATCGTTAGGTGATAGGGCTAAGTAGAGCTGTGTGTCGTCTGCATAGCTGTGGTAAGCAATTTGGTTCTCTCTCATTATTTGGCTCAGTGGGAGCATATACAGGTTGAACAGGAGTGGCGCAAGAATTGAGCCTTGAGGAACTCCGCATGTCATGGATGTCCACTCAGACTTATGATCTCCTATACTCACATAATAACCTCTCCCATCTAAGTATGACCTGAACCATTTTAGGACTATCCCAGAAAGCCCCACCCAGTTTTCACTTTGTAAGTCACTTTGGATAAAAGCTTCTGCTATGGGACCCGTTCGGTATTTATGGAATGGACCACCGGAGGAAAACAGGGGAGGGTCATGTCTTTTTATTCCTTGTTGAGGGGAGGGTCATCAAACTTTTTTTAGTCTAGGGGGAGGGTCACACAACTTTTGTATTCATGAAAACAGCAACATTTCAAATTGGCTTGTTTGGTGCATATTTTTCCATGGAGCTCCTTGGAGCTCTCTCAGTCTCTAGTTTGGCACTGTTTGTCAGTGCCCGCGTGCTTCTGGCATACGCGATCAGAAAAAGTGCGTCATGTCAGAACAGAATGTCAATGAAAAGGCAAAGCTTTAAAGCACAAGCAAATAATGAACTTTTTTGATTGCGAATAAGTGCAGTGTCCTGGGGGTGTAACTCTACCGATGCATTAACGTGATGTGAATGTACGTCGAGTTTTACAGTATTGGGACTGAGGCGGCAGAACTGCAACTGATAGAATGTGTGCTGTAGCACGATACTACCATATGTTGTGTTTCCACAACAATGTTAGTGAATAAATCTACTGAAGTGGCCACCAGTGGGATGTGTAGGATGTACAGTAGTGCTGTAACGATATGGGATATGAAACTGAAATCGCGACACTCAGATCCACGAACCTGTTTCACGGTGTGAGAAGGCAGAATCGCGATACACCCCTTCCACTCCCAGAGTTATCCTTCTCGTCCAGATCCAATGCTACCACATCTTTAAATTACTATTAGTATTATTTGAAGTTAACATTATAAAAAATAAAAAAAACATACACCTACACCACAAAACTAGTTGAGGATAAATTCTTTAAAATTGGGCAATATCAGTGTTATGGACGTGACATTTGCAGTAAAAACTATAAATGATCAGAAAATGCATTTAATACCAATATATTGAAACGTATGTTTATATATACATAGGCCTACTCCCTTAATAAAATAGTCCAGACATTAGAAAAATATCAGTCAACACATGCATTTTATATTTAATATGAGGGAAATAGACGTGTTACGGACGTGACACAAAAAATCTTTTTAACTTTTAGGTGGCAAAATATTTTTTAGTCATTCTGTGAATTACACTGCGCAAACCAAAAGTAGGCTAATACTACCCACCGGATGAATAAGGGCTGGTATAGAACATAAAATATTTATTTTATTTTATTTTTCGTGTTTGCATTTATGAGGAAAAAACAATGTTACGGATGAGACAGTTCTCTCTATTACGGACGTGACCGCTCTGAAAACGGCACTAAAAGACTGCTTTAGAACTTTTACAGAGACCTCAAACAGAAAGCACAAAGCCTTTCTTTAAATTCAATTCCTTTTTGTATTAATTGTATCTTAATTTTAATCGAGGTTTCATGAACCAATTGCCTGGATTTAATAAATAAGAAGTAAATATTCAGACAATAGATAATCACGACATGGAGGCGCCGGCGCGTGAACTGGAGCTTGTTTCATAAATGAAGCGAAACTCAGCGTATAAGCTACTTGCCTCACAGACCTGAGAAATATATCTATATAAAGCTTGAAATGTCTTCTTTTAAACAGAACAATTCAAAACAAAAGAAAACAGACTGCTCTCTGCTTATGTAATCCGTATGGAATGTGCATTTCTATCTGCCGCGTTCACTACTGCGAAGATCGCTAGTCAGCATTGTCAACTTTATCTTTGCAGCCAACACTGACACAGAAAACACTTGTTTATTAATAAACAATTAAACGGTCTCCTTGCTATATTTTACATATTCAGAATCATTACTTTTACCAGTTCTTTGTGACAGCTTTAACCCTCTGGGGACCAAAAACGCGCCCGCGCGTTTTGCTCGTTTTTTTTTTTTTTAGCAATGAAAATAAACACTAAATGCTCTGTTAATTTTGATCTTTCATTTTCGTGTAATACATCAATCGATCCTGTTCAGTTTCTATTTTTTTTTCTGTATACTCACAATAAAAATAAAGTGTTTTGCTTTTTGACAAATAAAGAAAAATTAACAAGATGCTATTTCTGCCTTCTCTCTGTCAGTAAACTCCCATTTGAAACGCGTTCGAAAATGATCTATAACTCCGCGAAAATTCAGTCAAACAGGCAAACAGACCCACGGGCATAAAGCTTGAGATTGCATCTTTTAAATGAAGTCATTTATATAAAAAACAAATATTCTCAGCTTCTGTAATCTGTACAAAAAGAGAGCGACTCCAGTCGAGCTCATTACGAGCCATTCAAAAGTAATTTGACCACTCCCCGGAGAGCGCGTGCTATTCAAAAGCAAATTCTGAGAACGCCCACATCAGCTGTAAACAAAGCGCGTTGCAATCGAGTGAGGCATAATATAACCTACCTTATGGAGAAAAGTTTCTCAGAACAGTGCTGATATGAGGAGCAATATCTCCTGATATGAGGAGCAGATCCCGCTGAGGAGTGAGGTAGGCTGTTTTCTTTTCTCAAGTGTTGATGTGGAATAACGTTATGGAATAACCGCCTATGCAAACCGCAAAAAGATGAATCGCATTTCTATAATATGACTCGCCTTTCTGTGAGATGAATGAAGGGTACATATTTGTAAAGACTGTTTGAATCGCGCGTCTGTGTGTGAAAGAATAAACTGCTTTGCTATAGCCTACTGAGATGAGTAAAAATCGACTGGAATATGTTGAAATAAAATGTATTTGTATAAGCAACGTATTAAACTGCAAATTAGCATTTATATGCCCTAATATTTCATAAAAACAACGTTACAGTCAGTCACTTGTTGACTAGATTTGGGTACAGTTTTTAGGCTACTGTAGAATATACTGCCACATCAAATAGCCTAAGCTTTTGTTTAGCAATTTCTGCTCATATCTAACGTTATATATATAACTATATTATTTATATATATTATATATATATATATATATATATATTTGCTATATTCAAAATAATGAATACATATGATAAAATGTAGGCCTATAATCTTTTTTCTTTTTCTTTTTTACAAAGAAAGAGTACACTTGAAATATTGTTGAAATTGTAATTATTGTTGTAACTGTAACATTTTTAATAAAATAGCAAAACATATTTACAAGATAGATGTAAGCGAAATCTTAAATGGTCAATATAAGTCTTCTTCTAAATACATGTTTTGTCCTTGCATTGTGGCTCAGTCAGTGTCACACCTGAATGAATGGCTAATTATGCAGAGTCATTATGCAGAGTGGGTGGGACATTGCAATCTAAGGTGTAAACTACTCCTCCCCCTCGCATATTGGCTTTCCAAGCAAAACCTGTTTTACACCATTTAAATCAATGTATTTTTTTTTGTGAACGATAAAGCAAGACTATTTTCACATAATTTTGAAGCTAGAACTCAAAGGGACAACATCAATTAGTCAAAAGTCTTGTGGACACATATTTAATATGTGTTTTGTGGTCTTAATTCAGCAACTTTCATTTTAATTTTTTCCAATAACCACGCATAAACATTATTCTCTTAAAAATACAAACATCTACATACACGTTGCTCGCATATTATGGTAGCCCTGTTTGTGCTATATAGAGTGAATTTACACCTTTGCCATTAACATGTTTATAAATAACTGAAAAAAGCACAAATGTCAGAGCATGTCAGAACATCTCAAGGACCCCAAAAACAGCTTGGTCCCCAGAGGGTTAAGGGGCTTTTATTGGCAGCGCCACCACATGATACATGAGCCACCACCACCGCATCAGTACCGAAAACATGATTTCTTTTCCAAATCAAACATCGTGATACAAACCGAATCGTGGGCTTTGGTCTACCATTCTTACAGGATTTTACAGTATTTCCATAGTACAGTATTAGGCTGTATCTTTTACAGAACAGCTGTAAATACACAGCACATTTCTGTTTTCATCCCGATAGATTCGTAATACAGTCTCATACTGTAAAGGCATTGCATTGTGGGATTGATTTATTTCGCGCTCAATTCAGATCAAATGTGACACGGACACACAGTAGCTACTGCAGGCAAACTTGATTTGTTTCTTAGCCATATCTAGGCGCTTGTCTGAAGTTTAAAATCATTGGTTACCCATAAGCCAATCACATAACGTTTGGTTATGACATGTGTTATGCGCAGGCTCAGCCGCATCTAACTTCCACTGTAAAACACATGTATGATGCGAAAACAAAACCATCGAGCGAAATACCGGAGTGAACATGGCTGTGAACGACTTTTGCAGATTATGTGAAGTAAATCTACGCATCCACGGTACAATCAGCGTCTACGTCACGGCTCTCAGCCCGCCCTCTGTTCGTTGATTGGCCGGCTGTTTTGAGGCCAGAGGAAAACGGAAAGAAAGGTCGCTATCTCAGACTGAGTACAGGAGCGAACTGAAATTGAGCGGAAGTACGAAGTCTGACGTAGTCAGGCTACCTGTTTACCAAGTAACTTTGATATTTCACATACCATGTTATTTTCATGACCTGCTTTTTTTATATATATATTTTTTTTGTTTCAGGCTTTGTAATCTGATAACGGAAAACTCATTGTTAATGATATGATTTCAGATAATAACCTAGATGTGCTGTATTTGACAGAAACCTGGCTAAAAGTTAGTCCAAAATGCCGCCGCTAGAGTTCTTACTAGATCAAAAAAATATGATCATATAACACCAATTTTATCATCACTACATTGGTTACCTATAAAGTTCCGTATTAATTACAAGGTATTGCTACTGACTTATAAAGCCCTAAACGGCTTAGCTCCAGTCTATTTAACGGATCTTCTATCACCCTATAATCCATCGCGCTCTTTAAGATCACTAAATTCAAGGCTTTTGGTCATAGCTAGGATTTCTAGGTCCACCAAAGGAGGGAGAGCATTTTCACATTTGGCTCCAAAACTCTGGAATAGCCTTCCTGATACTGTTCGTTGCTCAGACTCACTCTCCCAGTTTAAAACTAGATTAAAGACGCATCTCTTCAGCCAGGCATTCATATAATACTTTTAATCTTACAGTTAAATCTGACCTCTAGGTCATAAACGCCAGAGGAGAACTGGCCCCCGACTGAGCCTGGGTTCTCCCAAGGTTTTTTCTTTTTTTTTTTTTTTTTTTCTCCATTAGGTCACCTGATGGAGTTTTTCGGTTCCTTGCCACTGTTGCCTTTGGCTTGCTCAGTTGGGGATATTTAATTTAATTAATCAATCAACAATACTATTGATCAGCATTACCAAACGTGGACGTTTTCCACTAGAAACAAACATTGATGTATTATTTTAATTTAATATTGTGAAGCTGCTTTGATACAATCTGTATTGTGAAAAGCGCTATATAAATAAACTTGACTTGACTTGAAACCAAACGATTACATTACTTTAAATGAGACCACCCCGCAAGATTACTGTTATAAACATGAACCTCGTCTGAAACGCAAAGGGGGAGGTGTTGTCACGGTAGGGTAAATGCAAAAAGGTGCGAGGACTCAAGTGCAGAGAAATGATTGTTTATTAATAAAAGAAAAGCTAAACACAAAACAAAACCCACGAGGGGGAAAACATAACGTAGTAAATATAAAACCAAAAACAGAACTTACTGGGGAATCACAGGGGACAGGAAACATTAGACAACAAACTGCAAACAAGAGGGGACTTATAAAGGGAACTAATCAAGAGGGAACAGGTGGAAGAACTCAAACAATAATCAGATAACAAGGGGGAGGGATCAGACAATGACATGAGCACATGGCCCAAAATAACAAAACACCCATGTGCAACACAAGACAGGACAGGCATGTGACAGGTGTTGCTGTAATTTATAGTAATATTTTCAAAACCACTAAGAAATCAAGTTTTAAATATAATTCTTTTGAAGTGTTAGTACTTAATGTAAAAATATATAGTATAAATGATAAATCACGTTTGAGATTTGTGCTGGCTACTGTATACAGGCCACCAGGGCACCATAAAGATTTTATCCAAGAATTGATCAAAGCTTTCTGACTTTCTATCAGAATTAATATTGACTGCAGATAAAGTACTAATTGTTGGTGATTTTAATATACACATCGATAATGAAAAAGATGCATTGGGTTTGGCATTTAAAGACATTGTAAACTCTATTGGAGTTAGACAACACGTGTCAGGATCTACTCATTGTCGTAATCATACTCTAGATCTAATATTATCACACGGAATAGATGTTGATGCCGTTGAAATTCTGCAGCAGAGCGATGACATCTCAGATCATTATCTAGTCTCGTGTAAACTTCATTTAGCCAAGGCTGCAAAGCCGACTCTGTGTTTCAAATATGTTAGACCTATCACTTCTGCCACTAAAGATTGCTTTATAAATAATCTTCCTGATCAGTTTCATCATCTCAGCATCCCAGATAGCTTAGAACAACTTGAAATTGCAACAGAAACTTTTAACTCTCTCTTTTTCAGCACTTCAGACACAGTTGCTCCGTTGCGCTTAAAGAAGATTAAAGAAAATAGTCCAACGCCGTGGTACAACGAGCACACTCGGGCCCTTAAGAGAGCAGCCAGAAAAATGGAGCGCAACTGGAAGAAAACAAAACTAGAGGTATTTCGCATTACATGGAAAGAGAGTTCGATTACTTACAGAGAGGCTTTAAAAGCTGCTAGATCTGCTTATTTTTCAAACCTATTAGAAGAAAATAAACATAATCCTAGGTATTTATTTGAAACGGTGGCTAAACTAGTGAAAAAGAAAGCTTCAAGCACCGAAGTTTCCAAGCAACACAGCAGTAATGACTTTATGAACTTCTTCACTTATAAGATTGATAATATCAGGGAGAAAATTATAACTATGCAACCGTCTACTACAGTATCGCATCAGGCAGTGCATTGTAGTCTCCCTGAGGAAAAATTTGATTCATTCGTTGCTATAGGAGAGGAAGAATTTACTAAACTCGTTAAATCATCTAAATCTACAACATGTATGTTAGACCCTATACCGACTAAGCTACTGAAAGAAATAATTCCAGAGGTCATAGATCCTCTTCTTAATATCATTAATTCATCTTTGTCTCTAGGATACGTACCAAAAACCTTTAAGCTGGCTATGATTAAACCGCTTGTTAAAAAACCACAACTTGATCCTACAGAATTAGTCAATTACAGGCCGATCTCGAATCTACCTTATCTGTCAAAGATATTAGAAAAAGCAGTATCCTCACAACTGTGTTCCTTTCTTGAAAGAAATTATATCTGCGAGGATTTCCAGTCCGGATTTAGACCGTACCATAGTACCGAGACAGCTCTCATTAGAGTCACAAATGATTTGCTCTTATCATCCGATCGTGGTTGTCTCTCTATTAGTGTTACTCGATCTTAGTGCTGCATTTGACACTATCGACCACAACATTCTTTTAAATAGACTCGAAAATTATGTTGGCATTAGTGGAATTGCACTAGCATGGTTTAAATCATACTTATCTGACCGTTATCAGTTTGTAGCAGTAAATGAAGAGATGTCTTATCGATCACAAGTTCAGTATGGCGTACCACAAGGCTCAGTACTAGGACCGCTGCTGTTCACTCTGTACATGCTACCCTTGGGAGATATCATTAGGAAGCATGGCATTAGCTTTCACTGTTATGCCGACGATACTCAGCTGTATATTTCTTCAAAACCTAACGAAACTTATCAATTCACAAAATTAACGGAATGCATAGCTGATATAAAAAATTGGATGACTCGTAATTTCCTACTACTTAATTCTGAAAAAACAGAGATTCTAATTATTGGACAAATAACTCCCACACGCAATAAGCTAGAACACTGTCTAACACTTGATGGCTGCTCTGTTAAGTCTTCGTCATCGGTTAGGAACCTGGGTGTGCTCTTTGATACCAATCTTTCATTTGAAAGTCACGTGTCTAGTATCTGTAAAACCGCATTTTTCCATCTTTAAAATATATCTAAATTACGCCATATGCTCTCATTGACAAATGCGGAACAGTTAGTTCATGCGTTCATGACCTCAAGGCTAGATTATTGTAATGCTCTACTGGGTGGTTGCCCTGCACGCTTAATAAACAAACTACAGCTAGTTCAAAACGCAGCAGCTCGAGTTCTTACCAGAACCAGGAAGTATGACCATATTAGCCCAGTTCTGTCAACACTGCACTGGCTCCCTATTAAACATCGCATCAATTTTAAAATATTGCTGATCACTTACAAAGCACTAAATGGTTTAGCTCCGCAGTACTTGAGCGAGCTCTTAACGCATTATAGTCCTTCACGTCTATTGCGATCTCAAAATTCCGGCCAGTTGATAATACCTAGAATATCAAAATCGACTGCTGGCGGTAGATCCTTCTCCTATTTAGCACCAAAACTTTGGAACAGTCTTCCTAACATTATCCGGGAAGCAGACACACTCTGTCAGTTCAAAGCTAGACTAAAGACACATCTCTTTGACCTAGCATTCACATAATACATTATAGACTTCTATAATTCAATGTTAGGCTGCATAGATTAGGTCAGCTGGAACCGGGAACACTTCCCATAAATCCTGATGTACTCGTTACATCATAAGAAGAATGGCATCTACGCTAATTTTAGTGTCTTTGTTTATCCCGAGGTTTTCCCGCAGCCTGCCGGATCCAGGCCGTATCCAGATCTGATGAAGGACCTTCGCCTGGACCTGATGACAATGCAGTGCTGAAGTGCCAACTAGTCTCTCCCTATGGAGGATCCCTTTACCACTCTACAGATAAAGCGTCGTCGGGAAACTCAATTCGCGTATCTACCCCGAATTGATAAAATAAAATAAAATTCTGTATAAAAAATTATAAGGAAACACTAGTACTTTGTTTAGGCTTGGTTTGTAGGGAATTCCAAACCTGCGCACATATATTCAAACGCACATAACTATAGAACCAATTCTTAATGCGCATGTGAACGCCATCAGCGTTTCTCACAGGTTCGCGTTTAAAGTCTGTGTAGAGAGAATGGTGTCGTCTTAGCGTCCCCTAATTTAATAACAAATGATCGTTGCGACGGAAGCGAATCAATCAAAACTAACTTTAGCTGGAAAATAACTTTATTAAAGAACCGCTATAAAGCCAAAACAATCTCTGTTACCTTAAATTATACGTTTATCTCTGTGAAGCTGCTTTGAAACAATCTACATTGTTAAAAGCGCTATATAAATGAAGATGACTTAACGGTCCAGTGCTAACGTAAGTGCTTTTAAGTAGTGTTACAGTTATAGTCTATGTATGTGGTAACAAAAATGCTATGGTGTCAGTTCTGTGATCGTGCTTTTGAATCGTTGTCAGAATTTTGCCAGCACATGAAAATCCAAGTTCCTGCTGTTTTCAAATGTGGTATTCCTGATTGCCATGCCATGGTCCTACAACTACTCCCACACTTCAAAGAGAAATTAGACGCTGTTACCCTTCAAGCACATAATTAGAGATTATTCAACAAATCTAATTCATCTGTAATATGTTTTATGTTTTGGTTCTGTTGATCATGGTTGTCATTTAAAAAAATTGTTGGAAGTAACTATATGGAAGTAAAATAATGCCAAATGTTTTTGAAACAAAAAAGCATGTTGAATTGCACTACTTGAAAAAAATAGACATTGCATTAACCAGGCTTGCATTTTAATGCATTGTGTTTTTAGGGCTTGCATTTTTATGGGCTGAAATTCAACATGGTTGAATATTTAAGCTGTGAATATTTCAATTCAATATTTCAATATTTCAAACACATTTTCATTATTAAAAATTCAATAATCCATATTCACCTTTCGTATTTCACTTCCAAAATATTCAAACTGTTTAAAAATACAACCTATAATATTCAACAGACATTTTTCGGTCCATTTTATTTCGCGTTGCAAATTCGCTTCCACAAATTCAGTGGTTCAAATTTGACAGAAAAATTCAACATTGACATCCAGGAACTGCAGGAAAAGCAGTAGATTGCCGAGCATACTCTCCATCTGCTGTTAGTCGACCTCACCAGCAGGAGGTGCAAACGAAGACAAGCAACAGTTAGAGCAAGCCATTCATTCATAAAATGAAAATGATTATCTGTGTCAGTATATATGCAGAGAAGATGATAAAGACACAAAAGCTGTGTTTATGTTTCATTCAACAACTTCATTGTTACTTTCCCTGTGTAGCCTACATGTTATCAGCTTTCTCTACCATGAACGGGATTATAATCGGTTCCCTTTTGTAAGGGAACTCCCGCTGCATCGTACTCGACTCTATGGGGAATGCCTTCGGCATGATGCGTCTGTAGTGGAACTATTCCAATCTTGATTGGTGCTGTGTCTTACGTGACTCGTGACGTTGCATGTGATGGTGATCCGGAAGCTATAAAAGGACATCGGAACATAGCCGCGACTCTATGGGGACTCTATGGGGAAAGCGTCAGCTTTCTGTCTTCAGCAAGCGTTCTGTGTGACTGTATTGTCCTGTTTGGTGTTGTCTGTCTATCTCAAATATATATGGCGAATATAGAGAAACGACTCAGGCGGTGTGCGTTCCCTTGCCCACGCTATTTGAGCGAGGATGACACGCACTCGTTCTGTGTTGTTTGTCTGGGAGTGGAGCATGCACGGGCAGTGCTCTAGGGCGCTGTCTGTGCAAACTGTTTTCAGTTACCTATGAAAAAGCTCCGCTCCCATTTGAGCC
This sequence comes from Leuciscus idus, assembly GCA_021554675.1. Classification (NCBI taxonomy): domain Eukaryota; kingdom Metazoa; phylum Chordata; class Actinopteri; order Cypriniformes; family Leuciscidae; genus Leuciscus; species Leuciscus idus. Next base: position 196,459 of record CM038623.1, on the reverse strand, counting down.
TGTTTGATCAATTAGATCAGGTTCGCATTCCCAGTGCATCAGGTCCCGCATCTGTTGAGGCAGCGCGCCGCTTGTATGCATGGGATTCGCACGTGGGGCTGGCATATAATACTGAGACGGTTGTGACCCTTTCTCAGTGTTTATTAAAGGATTAGTTCACCCCAAAATGAAAATATCCAAGATATCCATGTCTTTCTTTCCTCAGTGGGAGAGAAATTATGTTTTTCGAGGAAAACATTTCTGGATTTTTCGTCTAAAAATGGACTTCATTGGTTACCTTAACATTATGTGGCGCATGCGCACGCAGCGACTGGCAGTGAATGAGTGTTCGGCGTCCTCGTGTATGTTTGATGACGTTTCTTTTGTTTTAATGTCTTAAATGTTTTTATCCGTTTTGTTTTTATGTTTCTACTGAAGGAGTGCTCTTAAGTATACTTTCAGTCTACTTTTTATATACTTCTCAGAAATATACTTTATGTACTTCTCAGAAATATACTTCAAATTCCACTTAAGTATACTTGACTTATACTGACAAAAAAGTCGATGTATATTTGGCCTCTACTTGTTGATAGAATACTTAATTATACTTTTAAGTATATCTCGAAGTATTCTTGGCTTGTACTTGTGTTTACTATTTTGATTGAGTAGCTTATTAAATACTTTTTTTAAAACATAATATTACACACTGTCGTATAAACTAACATGTTCAGCTTTATATAGTAACAAACTTTCGGGTGGAATAGCTTATAGAGTAAATAAAAAAAAAGCTTGTACTTGTGTTTACTATTTTGATTGAGTAGCTTATTAAATACTTTTAAGTAGCTTATTAAAAAAAAATACTTTTTTTAAAACATAATATTACACACTGTCGTATAAACTAACATGTTCAGCTTTATATAGTAACAAACTTTCGGGTGGAATAGCTTATAGAGTAAATAAAATAAGCATGGAAAATAAGTTTATTCAAGTGTTCTATTAGTATACTTCTTTTCAACTAAAAAGAAGAAAGCATACTTTCAGTCTACATTTTATATACTTCTCAAAAATATACTTGATTACACTTAAGTGTACTTGGCCTATATTGTACTCAATCTTTTGATCGAGATATACTTAAAAGTTTAATTATTCAAAGTATACTTGGCTTGTAGTTGTGTTAACTCTTTTGATCGAGTAGCCTATTAAATATACTTTTTTTACATTGTTTTTCATATATAATATGAAATATAAGTCTTATGAAACTTTGTTTGAAAATATTGATTAAAATATTGATATAAAACAGATATGTTTCTAATTCTGCGTATCTGAATTTTTGTGTAGGCTAGTCCACTGGTAGTGTACATAGGAATTTACTCTAATTATACTTTTCCCCACCATTGACTGAATTTTCCAGCTATCCATGTTTTCACTGGTATACGGTAGGGGGCGCTATGACACATCTTCTAGTACAGAATCTCCGGATCAAAACACAGGAGAAGAAGAAGCTGAAACAAGTGATAGAAGATTGCTCACTCAAATGTAAAATAATGTGATCATCAAACATTAAACAGCTTGTAAATCAAAACTGCTTAATGTTTCCAAATGAAGCGTAACCCATTAAGAGAAAACGACTGAAGCTGTGGGGGTGTTGGACTCGATTTACTCCATCTGTGTTTGATCATCGCTCTGAATCTGATCAAGGCGTAGTCTTTGACAAAAATGTGATTTTCTTAACTATTTTGTTTAAAATGTTGCCTTTCTTTATGAAACTTACCGACATTCAAGTGTTGATAAAAAAAGGATGCATGAAGCTAATAAAAGGTTTTTAAAATTAAAGTACAGTTAAAGGTATTTTTCAAGTATAAAAAAATAACATTTGAACATAGTAGTATAGGCCTACTGCAAGTGCAAAAATTGTATATAAATAGTAAACTATAAGTATAATGTTAAGTTCACTTAAAGAAAACTTGTAGTATAAAACTACTAAACTAGTAGTTTACTGAGAGTACACTAAAAGAAAACTTTCTAAATACTTGCGGTATAAAACTACTAAACTAGTAGTTAACTGAGAGTACACTAAAAGAGCAAAAATAATATATAAATGGTAAACTATAAGTATGATGTTAAGTTCACTTAAAGAAAACTTGTAGTATAAAACTACTAAACTAGTAGTTTACTGAGAGTATACTTCAAAGTTGCTACAAGTATTAAAATAGTAAACTACTAGTATACCCATAAGTTCACTTGCAGTACAAATGAGAAACATAATTATGAACTAGTTGTGCACTTAAAGTTTACTACTGTTACACTTATAGTACACTTAAACATATACTTTTATATACTTCAAGTGGGCCAATTTAGTCCCAAGCGGTATTAAAATAGTACACTTACAAGTTTACTACTAGTACATATTGACATTAGTATACTTACTACATAAAGTATACTTAAAAATATACTTGAACATTACTCAAGTATACTTCATAAAATGAACTTTTTTTTCGTAAGGGTCAACAAGCGATATTGCTCATGTGTTACTGTCAGAGAGCGTATTTGTACGCCTGATGTAGAACTTTATCGGTGTCCTTGAGACCGTTTTATCTACCTCGAGAGTTCCCTCAGATTTTTATTACAACAGTTTACATTCATCCGAAGGCGAACATCGGCAACTAGTACAGTATTTGATGTTGTACAGAGGTTAGTCGATCTCACCGGAGGCACCAAATTTTATCCTTGGTGATTTTAATCATGTCTCCCTAAAACAGACTCTTAAAACTTTCCATCAGTATGTCTCCTGTCCGACCAGACGGGGCAAGACTTTCGATCTGTGTTATGGATCGGTGAGAGGTGCATACAAATCTATCCACCTGGCCCCCTTGGGCTCGTCAGATCACAATTGTGTCCATTTGCTGCCCACATATAAGACTGTTTTAAAAAGGGAGAAAACAGTGACTAAGGACATCAGAGTGTGGTCAGAAGATGCTGTGTCCTGTCTACAAGACTGTTACAGCTGCACAGACTGGGACATTTTTAAACAGGCCTGTGGTGACGATTTGGACTCAATGGTGGATGTTACATGCTCATATATGGCTTTTTGCAGGGACATGATAATTCCATGTAAAAAGGTCAAAATCTATTCTAACAATAAGCCCTGGGTCACTAAATCAGTAAAGTCCTGTTTACAAAGGAAAAAAATTGCATTTAAACACGGAACAACTATGGACTTACATGTGGCTACTAAGGATTTGAAGACTGAAATCCTTAAAGCTAAACAAAGCTATAAGGAAAATTTTGAAAATAAGATGGCATCCAAAAATCCTGGTTCAGCATGGGCAAACATGAAAACCATAGTAGGCCTTCAGAACTCAAACTGCAGTAATCAGGTTACTTTAAATGGTTTTAATTCTGATTTTGAACTGGCAAATGCACTAAACTACTTTTACTGTCGTTTTGACAATTGGGATTTCAGTAAAGAAATCCAGGAGTTGAATTTTAAATTAATGGATTAATGCATTTTAAAGGGATAGTTCACCCAAAAATGAAAATTCTGTCATCATTTGCTCACCCTCAAGTTGTTCCAAACCTGTATTAGTTTCTTTGTTCTGCTGAACACAAAGGAAGATATTTGGAAGAATGTTTGTAATCAACAGATCTCGGTCCCCATTGACTACCATAGTATATTTTTTTCCTACTATGGAAGTCAATGGGGACCGAGATCTGTTGATTACAAACATTCTTCCAAATATCTTCCTTTGTGTTCAGCAGAACAAAGAAACTAATACAGGTTTGGAACAACTTGAGGGTGAGCAAATGATGACAGAATTTTCATTTTTGGGTGAACTATCCCTTTAACATCGACCTTCAGGATGTTGAAATAGTCTGTGGTAGACTATTAAAGTCATGTGCAAAAGAACTGAGCCCTGTATTTCATGAGATTTATGTCTCTGAAGACACAACATGTACCGATCATCTGGAAGGATGCGGTGGTCATCCCTGTCCCTAAATGCAGTGGTCCTAAGATGATTAATGATTTTAGGCCGGTTGCTTTGACTTCCGTTTTAATGAAAATCTTTGAGAAATTAGTGCAGTCTGAGATCCTGAGGTGGACCGAACATAAATTGGACCCTATGCAGTTTGCATATAGACCTCACAGAGGAGTACAGGACGCTACAGTCACAATGCTAAATTTGCTATTAAGACACTTGGACGGACAGAGGACACATGCTAGACTTTTATTTGTTGATTTTTCTTCAGCTTTTAATACAATTCAACCACACATTTTAATCAAGAGGCTCTTAGATCAGTTTGCGTTAAGCAATAATTTGATGGGTTGGATTTTGGATTTCTTAACTAACAGAACACAGAGAGTAAGAGTTAATGGTGTCTTATCTGAACAGAGGAGTTCCTCTACAGGGTCTCCTCAAGGATGTGTGCTGTCTCCACTTTTATTTATTTTATACACAAATATGTGTCAAAGCATGTATGATAACAGAATTATCATAAAGTATGCGGATGACTCAGTTATTTTGAGTTTACTTAAGGAGAATGAGACCTCACATGGCCCAATTATTGAGGATTTTGTCAACTGGTGTGAGGAATCTTATTTACAGCTTAATATATCAAAGACCAAGGATATGCTCATTGATTTTAGGAAAAGTACTCATCCAAGTGAACCTACCTCAATTAAAGGCCAAACAATAGAGTATGTACAATCATACAAATACCTTGTGACTATTATTGATGAGAAACTGAATTTTGAAGAGAATTGTGAGGCTCTGTGCAAAAAGGGGCACCAGCGTTTGTATTGCCTAAGGAAATTATCTGTGTTTAATCTTGACCGAACAATAATGAAGATGTTTTATCATGCTTTTATTGAATCTGTGTTGTCCTTTTCCACTGTAGTATGGTATGGTCATATATCTTTAAAGGCAAAAAATCTGTTAGACCAGATAGTAAAATGGTCTGGCCGTTTGATAGGTGAGTCTAAACCAGGAGTGGCATCCCTGTACACCAAACAGTTACAAAGGATGGCCTTCTCAATCTTAGATGATGACTCTCACCCCCTGCACAGTGAGTTTCAGTTATTGCCGTCTGCGAGGAGGTATAAAGTCCCAAGGTGTAGAACGAAAAGATATAAGAGCAGCTTCGTACCAAATGCGATTAATATGATTAACAAAGTGTAGAGGTGGTTTTCAGAAATGTTGTACTAGGGGTTTTATGATTTTTATCTGTTTTTGTTTTTAATTGTTTTTTTATATTATATATATTGTAGCAGGATTTGTGAATTTTAATAGGTATTGCGAACCTACAAATACACTTCCAAATACATATGCACGCACACACATACATAGAAGCCCAAAGCGCAGAGGACGGAAAGGACGCAAGAATACCCATATATGGGAAACAGAGATATCAGCGAAAACCCCCGTCTGAAGCAAGAGACGATTGATGTTGCAAGGCTCAGTCATGAGACTGAGTTCCTCTGGAAAAAACCCAAGAAACTGTATTAGAACAATGTAACCCAGTTCCGTATAAATATGACTGCATTTTCGACTGTACGTTGCTGCGTTTTTGATTTTGATGTCGATTGCAACCCTAGAGAGAAATTAAATCTCTTCTAGTTTAAACCTAGCTGAACTTCTTTTGGTTTAATTTTGCTCTGCTGCATTATTGTAACTTGAGAAACCTCGGATGAGAACAAGTTCGTATTTTCTCCAATTGCTTGAACTGCTTCAAGGTAATTAGCCTTTGTAATATTCACTCATACAGGACTGCCCTGTTGAGATTGAATAAGCTGAAGTTTTATAACCTGTAACATTTTCTTTTAATTTGCTACGAGTTTTAATTTTGTGTAACCAGTGTTTTAATCTTTTGTATAAATAAAATTTTATTTCTAAAAGACAATCACTGTTAAGCTTTTACTTCAGCTATTACAAACAGTTCTAAAAAGCAATAGACAGAGCAATTTATTAATCCTTTTCTAAACAAAGGAAACAAGGATTCCAAGAGTGGTTCTGCTGGATGGTAAGCATGATTTTTATTCATATGTCTAGTAAATGATGTTTATTATTGTTTCCTGGGAGTGTAGGGACTACACCTAGATTTGCTGGTATAAATTATAACAAGCTAATGAGGGAGTTATATCTATTCTGACCTGACAGCAAAAGACCACCTAGACACAGAGATACTAGGGGTTATTCAGGAAAGTGAGAGTAATACCAGATCTCACCACATGGGGGCTCGTCCGGGATTGGGTCAATGTCTAATTGCCCAATAAAACCCACAAGAACCTAAGGGAGCAATAGTTTTCAAAAAACTAAGACAACGGCTAAATCCAAATGCAAAACAATGTCTCCTTAGTGCTTTGAGGAAGTTACAGAAACAGTTATTTCCTCCTAACCTCAGTAAATATCTCGGGGACGCCTGAGATAAGATTGTTGGTTGGGCACGACAGAGGTAACAAGAGATCTCAGAGGCAGCGCTGTGGGACCATAGAGTACCTAAACTAGAAACCTCATATAAAGAGATTGTTACCAAAAAAGAGCCTCAGAGGAGTGTACAGATTCACACAGTCATGGAAAAAATAACCAATATTACTTTGCTATCGCAAGACCAATTAAATAAAAAATTAAAAGATGCAGGGCTAGTAGGTAATGAGGAACTACTGGCTACTGATGATACATTATATACTTCTAATGAAGCTGGATTAAGTAAATTAGTCCAGGTAGTAGGCCATAAAAGTAGAAGTAAAAAGGTTACCGTTGAAATTGGGGATAGTGATATTACTGTACCAATAATTAAAGGGACCGACATAAGAGTTACCAGGAACGGTGTTCCTGACCCAGACGCTTTAATCACGGCTGACTCCCCCACCCCTTCAGAATACACTGACAGGGAGGGAGCGGCTGGAATTGACTATGGTCATGTAGGTTTAAACTTTGACATGACGACGGTAGAGACGGGAGCTATTCCTAAACGTAAAAATATATTAGCCGGATTCAGTCCCCTGATAACAGGGGAAGAAACATGGGAAAAAGAAAAGACAGGTTTCAGGCCCTATAAAACATCTACAGATAGAAAAAACAAAGAGAGATATCAAATAAAAGTAGATGAAGAGTCAGAAGAAAGCTCGAGTTCAGAGTATACTGAAGATGAGGAAATACCTCGAAGAAAGATTGTTAATTACAAAAAATCTAGAAGTCAATCTCGCGAGAGGCGAAGTAGCTCTCATCAGAGAGAACATGACAGTCAGGAAGTGCCCTCTCTGATTAGCACACAGATAGATCTGTCTCTAGTAGCGGCCGTTGCACGGCAGGAAAGAGAAAGAAAAGAGGGGACATCTAAAAAAGAAATGACTCCTAAGCCCAGGCGTGGTCCATCGAGACAGGCCAAGGGTGATGGCATTACTACAATTCAGATGTTGCAGAATATGAGATTTCCAGGTGCAAAGGATGATAAAATGCTAAAAGCAAAAATGGTAGCTGATTTAGGAAAATCCATAAATGCTACTAAATCACTGATAGAGCAAATGATTAAATTCCATACAGGATTATCTTTAAAGCTAGAAATCCTAAATACCCATCATGCACAGGTCTTAGGGACAGATGAGGAAGAGGAATTTAGAGAAGAAGTAGAATCAGTAAAAGCTACAGGTCTGTGGCCCTATATTTCTTATAAAGCCAGCGAAGGCTGGACCGAGCTGGAAATGGTAGCCAAATTGAAGAAACTAGCTCCCGAACTGCCGGGCTGCCAGGTGATAGCAAGCTGGGGATCAGAGACTGATTGGACAGAGCTATCTAAATTTGCAGCTAGATATGACAGAGAATGCAAGAGAAGGAAGAAGTTGAAAGAAACACAAGGTCAATTCAAAAGCAGACCAGCAGAGGGGGTTAGGGTCAAACCAAAGACTGATTTCAAGAAGTTTAACCCAAAATCCAGTGAGGGGAATAGAATGAAACCTCAGAGAAATGATTTTTCGAGGAGTATAGATAAGAAATTTAAACCACAGACCAGAAAAGTGCAGAATAAAAAGCCGGAAAGAAATAACAAATATATTGAACCAGAAGACTGGGCAAAAATGAACGAAGAACAGAGAAAAGCCCATATCGAAAAGAGGAATAAAAAAGCAGAACCAAGACAAGAAAGGACACGCACTGTCAAAACCAATAGGACGGAGAGAGAGAAAAAACAATAGGACATAAGAGCTCCAGGAAAAGCGACCATTGCCTCTAGTTTAGTAGAAGAATCAAAAGACCAAGAATTTTTTATTAATTACAATGGTATCAGATTTCTTTTAGATACGGGAGCTGAGGTAACGACAGTAACAAAATTACCCGAAGGGGCAGTTAAGTTAAAAGGAAAATACCGGGTTTTTGGTTTTAGTAATGAAATGAAGCCAGTAACCAGAGATAGGTATTATTGGCAGGGTTTACATTGCATATTAGACAGCTCGAATTTGATGTGTCTAAAGGATGCCATTCTTATTAAAGAGATGAATGAAAAGATTACTGATTCTGACAAAATAATTAGATGGCTTAAACCGGTCGACCTGGAGTCAGAAATGAATAGGGTTATAAACGAGACCCTATTACCAAAAGTAGAGCTGAGAAAATTGTTGGAAAAATATAAAAATCATTATGCAAAAAGCAAAAATGATTGCGGAAAATTGTCAGACAAATATGAACATACCATTGTAGGTGGAATTCCAGCACCACAGAGGCAATACCCTCTAAATAAAGCAGCATATAAAGAAATAGGAGTAACAATAAATGAATTAATGAAAAAAGGGGTAATAAGTATAGGAGAAAATTGTCCTACTAATTCCCCGATTCAGGGCGTGGCCAAGGGAGATGGTTCTTGGCGTTTAGTTTGTAACTACAAGGCTTTGAATAAATTAACGGTACCGGATACCAGGTATTTAATAAATGCACGGGACGCGACAAACGGTTTGAATGGTGGCAAGATATTGTCTAAAATCGACTTAGCTAATGGTTTTTGGTCAATACCATTGGCAAAGGAAAGTCGAGGGCGGACCGCCTTTACCTATGAGGGCAGACAATTCGTCTTCAACCGTTTAGCTCAGGGATTACGCAATGCTCCAAACGTTTTTCAGGCTTCGATTCTAGAGATTTTACAGGAATTGCCGATTACGGTTTATGTCGACGACGTTTTAATAGCCACTCAGACAGTGGACGAACATATGAAGGTGTTGGCAGAAACGTTAAAAAGACTGACAGATGCAGGTTTTCTTTTGAACTTGAAGAAATTAGAGTTGGGAAAAGAAAAGGTTGACTTCCTAGGGTTTGAAATATCAGGTGAGGACAGAGGTATAGCTAAATCAACCCAGGAAAAATTAATTGAATTAAAAAATAAAACTATAACAAACTTGAGAGAATTACAAAGTCTCTTAGGAAGATTAAATTTTGTAAGAGATTTAATACCTGGTTATAGTGCTAAAGCAAAACTGCTGTATAAAGCCACTTCAGGAGGAGATTTTAAATGGAACGAAAACCTTGAGAAAATCAAATGTGAAATCATAGAAATGGCTTTAAATTCCGGGAGGATCATCAGAAGAGATCCTGACAAAAACCTTATAGTCAAAATTGATAACACACCCGAAGAAATGGAAGTTGTGTTATTCAATGAAGGTAACACTAAAAGCCCAGTGATGTTTATCTCTCATGAAAAACCAGCTACTCAGAGGAAACAAGAGAATTTGTCTGCAGTAGATATATTAGCTACAGTAGCAAGAAATTTGCTAATCATTAAATCATTGGCTGCAGAACGATCTATTATAGTCATTGCCAAAAGTGAAGGTATTGAATTATTAGCCAGGGAAGCAAAGAATTTAGTGAATGAAAATAAGCGTGTTCACACTTTTACCTGGTCAAAATGGACTAAATTAATCAGTGACAATCAGATAGAATTTAGACATGAAAAAACTCCGAAAAAGGAGAAAAAGACTTTGATTAACCCAGCACATTTGTGCTACTTTACTGACGGAAGCTCAGAGAAAGGACAAACGTGGTGGGGTTTTCTGGTGAAATTGAGAGGTAAAATAATCCACAGAGAAAAGGGACGGTTAGCGGATGACAAAAGTGCTCAGGAAGCTGAAGTCACTGCAGTTGCTAAGGCGTTATCTCACATGAGAACTAATAATCACGTTAATTCTTTATTAGTCACAGATAGCGAATACACATACTTAGGATTAATTGAACACCTGGATAGGTGGGAACTTAATAGTTTTAATAACGCTAAAGGCAAACCGCTAGCTCAGGCAGAATTGTGGAGGAGCATAAGTGAAAATTACAAGGTTGTGAAACCAAAAGTATTGCATCAATCAAGCCACACAGTTCAGACTACGCCTGCAGCAGTTGGAAATAAGGAAATTGACCAATACATACGCATACGTGCGATTACTAAACAGAGTGAAGGGGACTTGCTGCAGAAACTGCATGATGAGCTGTTTCACCCTTCAACAACATATCTTGCGAAATACTGTCAGCAGATGGGCCTACATATTCAGAACTTGAAAACTAATTATCAAAAGATTAAGCTTAACTGTCCTGATTGTAGGAAAGTGATGACCAGTATATATCATGATTTTGGAAAAATCAAAACTGATAAGGAGAATGTTGAAATAAGTGTAGACTACGCTGGGCCTCTTCTTCCGCAGACAAAGAGGAAGAACGTTTATTTCTTAATTATGGTGGACAATTGCTCTAATTTTATACAACTTTATCCATGTCAGCAGGCAACAAGTGCGTTCGTAGTAGACAGCCTAAAGACTTGGATAAGGTTCCGTGGAGCACCGCAACGCCTGAGAGGGGACAATGCGCATAATTTAACCGGTCGTGAAGTAGAGACCTTCTGCAAAGAGCAGGGTATTACTTTAATTAAGTCGGTTAAGTATGAATCGTGCAGCAATGCCTGCGCGGAACGGGCTATCAAATCGGCTAAAGAGTGGTTTGTCAAGAATCAAGGTCTAGGTGAGTGGGACACTTTAATTAATGAATGCACCCATTTCCTTAATTATAGGGTCTCGAAGACCAATAGAACTTGTGAACCGGCCGACACAAGCAAAAACCCATTCACGGTAGGAGATAAAGTATTTATACTATTAAAGCAAAAACAGGGGCGTTTCCGTAGTAAAACGGGGACTGAAGATAAAGTAGTTGAATTAACTTCAAATACTACTGTTAGATTAGAAGCTAACGGGATTTGGTCCATCAGAAAGCTTGTGAAAAGCAAAGATTAATTATATTGAACATGAGTAAGGTATACAGACCTAAAGTAAGTTTCCAGACAGACGCTAAGTGTCCAGCAGAGGGCACTGTTGTAGTGTGTAAAGACTTTAGTGACTCTTTCTTAGTAAAGATATGGCATAAAGACTGTGTTACAGGAACTGCAACAACCCGAAGGAAACCTACTGACTGTGTGATCTGTGGCAAACAGGATATTTGTCAACTCCTCTGGGAAGGACCTAGAGAGGTCAGAGAAAGTCAGCATCGGCTTAGAAGCCAAATGACTATCGTACCAAAATGGTACTGTTCGGACAGGTCCGTGGGATCATGTTCACTGGGAGATGTAAGCATTTGTGGATCGTGCCGGTTGTCCAGACAACGTTGGTCAGTCTGGCAATATGAATTAACCACGGGAAATTGTGGTTGTAAATCATGCATAGACTGTAAGATACAGTTGAGTCTCAGAGGTCAAGAGTGTAAATGTACTCTAGACAACCAAGGACAACTGAATAAGTGTCCAAGGTGCAAGTTAATGTTAAGAAAACGATGGTTAAAAATTACCAGTTTAAAGGAAGTTTGGCAGTCTAGAAAAACTGAGACAAGTCTAGGCTGCTTAATTGATGATAAAATTATGAATAACTGGGAAGTGAATCCCTTGGCTTTGGTCTGTAATACAGAGAAAGCCTTCCTTTGGGAAAGGCTGTTAAGTTCTGGTGGCCCAATGCCATTGGATTCTGATCCATTGTTGAAAAATAGTGTTTTGGATAAAACGCTGTCAAGGGATACTGACCTGAACCGTTGGAAAACGGTGGTAAGGGATCCATTTTATGACAATGGTTGCTCAATTCAGTTTAAAGAGGAAGGAATGTATAAGGAATCAAATGTGCATGACTTACTTGTTGAATTGATGACCAAAATGTCCTTTCAGGAGGAATTTCCTATATATATGCCTAGAGAATATAGTCATTTTGTAAGGGAAACCTCGTTGACTGTCAGAGCAAGGTCACAACAGACCTTCTTAGGGACAGTTAGAATTAAAGTTAAGCTTGATTCACAAAGGGCAAGTGAATTATGGCAGGTGAAAGTTTTTATCACCACCACCTCTGATTACTTAGGCATAGGCAAATCAATAGAGGGGGTTAAAGTTGAAAGGATGGACATCAAAAAGCCTAACAAACTGAGCAGAATGTCCGCATGGTTAAAAGGGCAGATAGGGAAAGCTTAGGAGGTTTTTTGTGCATCTATATCTTTTTGTGTTTTTCAGCAACAGAATGGTGAAACGAGGAAGCGGACTAAAGGGGAAGTATCAGGAGTTACTTCGTGTTCGAAGTGAAGTAGGACTGTTCCTGTTAGCCCTACAGATGGTTCTGGTAGTATGTCTCCTTATAGTTGGTTTTGGAATCACAGTAGAAAATCAAACAAATGAGGTAGGAGTAGCCTCCTGTTCTGTTGTAGAGAAAATTGTACCAAAAATATGTTACAATCAAACTGTGAATTTTGATGGTACTATATATGGTCCAAAAATGATAAAGAATATGTTTAAAGGATTTATAAAAGATATAGACAAGTCATTCTGGAACTGCACAGGTACTAAGCGTAGGAGTGCCACAAAAGGACCTAAGATTTATGGAAACAAGGTTGTTAATAATAAAACTAGGTTACGATGGAATTACTTAAAAGGATATAATCAGACACATGTCAAATTACAGGGCCTTAAGTATAATCTTTCGGATGTCTTTAATTTGACGTCTACCATGGTTGTATATAGATTATGGAATAGTCCAATTCTACAGATCACGAAAATGGATGATTGGGATTGTTTGACTAAAACTGTTGTCCCAATAGTGAAGAGATCTTGGCTGGGAAAGGATAGTTCTGAAAAATCTATTGCCATGACAATAAATGATAAAAGAAAGAGCAGAGGGCGGAGTGGAAGATCTGCTTCAGACGGCTCCAAATATTTGATAAGTAAGAATACATGGAATAATATGGATAATCGGAACCCAGTGCAAAAAGGCTATTGGCCTAAGGGTCTAAACCCATATGTATTGATAATTGGCATATATAAAAATAGACCTAAACCAGCTTATGTGGAATTAGAATGGGTGACATGTGAGAAGCTCATTATGCCCATAGAAATGTGCGAAAATCACAAGAAATGTCCGTTTCTGAAGAAAAATAAATTCCTAAGTGATATACCTGAGAATCAGTTTTGGTATGACATTGATAAACATTGTATGTCTGCTTATGAGACGACATCTGCATGGGTGTGTTATTTGAATGACACCTCGATATGGGATGATAAAGTTTTTGAGCGGCATGGTGCTAATATTATTAAGCTGTGGCATGAATGGATGGGATTACAGGACCCAGATCATGACATGGTGAAAGCAGAAGGTCAACGCATGACATGGACCATTAATGACACCTTGTGGGCGAACGGGGTAGGAGGCAGTAGACTCCATCCAGTGACTTTAAATTATAGCCCTAGGCCTGGATTATCGTTAGAGCTGGCGAACCATTCGGGTATTATGGAATATATTTTAAATAATATTACTGAACAGCAATATAGATCGGCTATTGTTCTGTATTGTATGGGCTGGTCTAGTGTTCTCCGAGTTACCCATACCAATCAAGGCATCTGGAAGAACCATAGTGATGCAAGTAATAAGGGGACTCGTTCAGGTGGAAACCTGTGTCCCAGCGGTGGTTCCGCAGAAGCATGGAGAGTCTGTTGACCCAGCACGGGAGAGTGACGATGGGTTTCTTCCATCGGGAAAGTGAATTAGTATATAGGTTTCATGAGTGTTGCTTAGACTTCATTATTCCAACGCAATTTGTTTTTAAAGTTAAAATTGATGAACTAGATGTGATTTACCCTAGGAATTTTCTTAGAGAGCAGCATAATGGAATTGACAGGAGGATTGTACATGAAAGTGCCATTGTACGTTCGAGAGGGGGTGTAGCAGGATTTGTGAATTTTAATAGGTATTGCGAACCTACAAATACACTTCCAAATACATATGCACGCACACACATACATAGAAGCCCAAAGCGCAGAGGACGGAAAGGACGCAAGAATACCCATATATGGGAAACAGAGATATCAGCGAAAACCCCCGTCTGAAGCAAGAGACGATTGATGTTGCAAGGCTCAGTCATGAGACTGAGTTCCTCTGGAAAAAACCCAAGAAACTGTATTAGAACAATGTAACCCAGTTCCGTATAAATATGACTGCATTTTCGACTGTACGTTGCTGCGTTTTTGATTTTGATGTCGATTGCAACCCTAGAGAGAAATTAAATCTCTTCTAGTTTAAACCTAGCTGAACTTCTTTTGGTTTAATTTTGCTCTGCTGCATTATTGTAACTTGAGAAACCTCGGATGAGAACAAGTTCGTATTTTCTCCAATTGCTTGAACTGCTTCAAGGTAATTAGCCTTTGTAATATTCACTCATACAGGACTGCCCTGTTGAGATTGAATAAGCTGAAGTTTTATAACCTGTAACATTTTCTTTTAATTTGCTACGAGTTTTAATTTTGTGTAACCAGTGTTTTAATCTTTTGTATAAATAAAATTTTATTTCTAAAAGACAATCACTGTTAAGCTTTTACTTCAGCTATTACAAACAGTTCTAAAAAGCAATAGACAGAACAATTTATTAATCCTTTTCTAAACAAAGGAAACAAGGATTCCAAGAGTGGTTCTGCTGGATGGTAAGCATGATTTTTATTCATATGTCTAGTAAATGATGTTTATTATTGTTTCCTGGGAGTGTAGGGACTACACCTAGATTTGCTGGTATAAATTATAACAAGCTAATGAGGGAGTTATATCTATTCTGACCTGACAGCAAAAGACCACCTAGACACAGAGATACTAGGGGTTATTCAGGAAAGTGAGAGTAATACCAGATCTCACCACAATATATATATATATATATATATTTTTTTTTTATTTTTTTTTTTTATTGATTTTTAAGTTGTTGTTTTTAGGTTCTTCTTTAGGTTCTTTTACAAAGACCATATGTAATGTTTTGAGAGCACTTTACTCAGTATGAGTATTTACTTATTTGTCCCTATGTGTTGTGGAGTGTTCTGTGTTGTGTGTTTTTGTACTGGATGCCATAGAATGTCATTGCACTGTAAAACAAATTTACCTACGGGTACAATAAAAAGTAACCTAACCTAACCATCGTCTTTAAGTCCAAATCAATGCAGGTTCAAAAGTCTTTGAAGTATTTAAACGGGCTGTACGCGATCACAGCTGAAGAAGAGCTTGTTATCTAGCGAAACGAATATTTTGAATATTTTCAAAAAATATATATAATTTATAGACTTTTTACCTTCAATAGTTCGGATTGAGCTGATCAACAAACGGACAGGGAACTACATCACGTTGAAAGGTCACGCCGGCGCCGCCCCACTGTTTACAATGCGACCATACGTAGGAGGATAGTTCAAATAGTATTGTTAGCTATTATATATATAGTAATAGTATTCAGTAAATATTAATATGAATAGTATATGAATAACATTCTGATGAATATGAATAGTAGTTCAAATAGTATTGCCAGCGCCGACGTGACATTTCAACGTGATGACGTAGTTCCCTGTCCGTTTGGCTCAGCTCCATCCGAACTATGCGGAGTCCATCTGCTTGCCTCCGAGTTTGGTCTTTTATATCACTGTAATTAGTACATTAAGCTACGTTAAGCGTTTTATATGTCCAGCAGGGGAATCCTGAAGTATTGAGGGAAACCCTAATAGCCTGCATGCGGCACATCGCCACAATATAAAGTTGAGGCAACTAAACAACCAAGAGAAATATACGTCAACCTCAAAAATGTAACATTGGATCTGTACATCCGCATCGGGGAATAACAAAATTATAATCTCGTTCACGGTAGAGAAAGATGCATGTAGGCTACACAAGAAAAGTAACCGTGAAGACACTGAATTTAACATAAAACAGCCGTCATAATAAACACAGATACACTTACATTGCTGTAAATGAGTTTTATGAATGAATGGCTTGTTCTCACTGTTGCTGGTCTTCTTCAACAACACACGCTTTTGCACCCCCTGCTGGTGAGGTCGACTAACAGCAGATGGAGAGTATGCTCGGCAATCTACTGCTTTTCCTGCAGTTCCTGGACGTCAATGTTGAATTTACTGTCGAATTTGAACCACTGAATTTGTGGAAGCGAATTTGCAAAGTGAAATAAAATGGACCGAAAATTGCCTGCTGAATATTATAGGTTGTATTTTTAAACAGTTTGAATATTTTGGAAGTGGAATATGGATTATTGAATTTTTAATAATGAAAATGTGTTTGAAATGTTTTTAATTGAAATATTCACAGCTTAAATATTCAACCATGTTGAATTTCAGCCCGTAAAAACACAATGCATTAAAATGCAAGCATGGTTAATGCAATGCCTATTTTCTGTTTCATAAACATTTGGCATTATTTTACTTCCATACAACTCTGATGACCAGCAATCTACATTTGCCAGAGAGTCCACGCCTTATATTTATTGGTATGTAAACATTTAAGGGGTAGGCTAGTTTTACCCTAAAATTAAAAGCCATCATTTACTCACCCCACAGCAAAAAATGTTTTTCTTAATAAGTTTTTCTTTTCTTGTTTCCAGTCCAGATATCTAAAATTCTTACATGAAGAAGCATTTAATCGACAAGTAAAAATTGTCTCAAAATTAAGTATATGCTTAAATTAAGTTTATGCTTAAAACAAGCAAAATAATATGCCAGTGCGGTAAGCACATTTTTTTCAGAACACAAGACTAATAGTAAGTAGTAAAATAAGTAAATTCTTCTTGATGTATGAACTTTATGAACTTTTAGAATGGTGTTTTAGAGTTTGTTTGACAGTTATGTAGTAGAACTATGAATAGACAACTACATCGAACCACAGTGGAACCCACAATAGTTATTTTAATTATTAATATTTTTTATTTTTTTATTACAGGTCAATCTGTAAGCAACCAGTGCTGGATATTAAGTTTGGAAGGTCAAGGTGTGTGTGAAGGATCACAGCCTGACTTCATCACTGGCCTGGCAGCGCTGTTTGCCTCCTCCTATAACTTCAGCTTGCAGTACCAGGAAGAGGCAGCATGCACCCTTGAGTTTGTTCAGAGGTTAGTCATTAGCATATTTACCATTCATATATATTAGACAGAATTGTGTCACTAACCTTGTATTGACAGTATTTATTAAACTGACTACTGGTATTAACAATATGGCGCTGGTTTCCATACAGGGCTTAGCTTAAGCCAGGTCTAGGCCTTAATAAAATTAGGGTATTTAAGCAGCTTTTATAAAAATGTCTTATAAAAAAAACATTACTGGTGTGCATCTTGAGAAAAAGCAGTGGCAGTCACATATTTTAAGATATGTCAGAGTAAGTTGTTTTCAGTTAAAGGATTAGTGAAAATTCTGGCATTAATTACTCACCCTCCAAACCTGTAAGACCTTCGTTCATCTTCAGAAAACAAAAATAAGATATTTTTGATGAAATCTGAGAGGTTTCTAAACCACCCATAGACAGAAACGTCTTTGCAACTTCCAAGGCCCAGAAAGGTGGTAAAAACATCGTTAAAATAGTCCATGTAACTACAGTGGTGCAACCTTATTATTATGAAGTGACGAGAATACTTTTTGTGCACAAAACCCCCCCCCTCAAAATAACGACATTATTCAACAATCTCTTCTCTTCCACGTCATTCTCCTACGCTGGTGACGTAGTGTAAACAGTGTCAAGTCAAGTCACCTTCATTTATATAGCGCTTATATATTTATATTAGCATTTATATATTTATTTAGTTTACACTTTGTCACCAGCGTAGGAGAATGACGTGGAAGAGAAGAGATGGTTGAATAATGTTGTTATTTGGGGGGTTTTTGTGCACAAAATGTTTTCTTGTTGCTTCATAATATTAAGGTTAAACCACTGTAGTTACATGGATTATTTAACATTGTTTTTACCACCTTTCTGGGCTTTGACAGTTGCAATGACGTTGCTGTCAATGGAGGGACATAAACCTCTCAGATTTCATACAAAATATCTTCATTTGTATTCCGAAGATGAACGCAGGTCTTATGGGTTTGGAACGACATGAGGGTGAGTAATTACTGATATAATTTACATTTTTGGGTGAACTGACCCTTTAAGCCAGCTCAAACATGCGTTTTAGTCTGGTAAATGTCATGTTTAACATTATCATGTAGTCATGTATGCAATAAACACATTGCAAGGCTTGCAATTGAGTTAAATTATTAAGTTTGGACTGGATTCTATATCTGCCTTTCCACTGATGCTCTGATGGACCTGATGAGGGGATGATATTGTTAATGAGCTGGGTGATAAGTAGACAAAAAAGTTGTAGAATAAATCTTTAAATCTGGAAACCCCACTTCCAAGAGTTTAGTTAGTAGTATTTATTATGACAGTGCGCATGTAAACAGACACACTGAGTTGATGTATTGTAACCAGAGCAGAAAAAATATCAGTTATTGATCACAACATCCAACATTGCATTTTTTTTTTCATGTTGTTCAGTTTTAGTTGATAAAACAGATTAAAACACATCATCTATGCTGTCTCTCTCTCTCTCTCTCTATCAAAATGTATACACACCATAATATTTAATTGTTTTTCTTTTTTTTCTGCCTTTTAGACGCTTTCTTGACAGCTATCCTGAACGTGGATCAATAACAAAGAAAGGACAAGTAACTTCTGCGAAAACTGGCCAAGTTGTGCAAAAAAAAAGAACAGAGCTGTTCAAGCCTATAGGTTTCCCCACTTCTGCAAAAACATGCAGACTTTGAATGCAGACTAGTGTGACTACTCTTATGAAAGTTCAAAGTATAATATTTTTAATTATGTAATAATTAAAGCAGTTTTCCCTCTAAAAATTTTTTTTTTTTGCTGTAGACAACAGTATAATACTGTAAAATTATGTGGTATATACTGTATTTTGAAATTACAGTACAATACTGTAAATGCTGTTTACAGTACTAGCCTAGTTCTGGAAAAATACTGTATGTGGCTGGCAACCCAGCTGCCAGTATTTTGCTGTAAATTTACAGTACAACGTTTTACAGTGTAATCTAATTCGGTGTCTAAAAAAATCCAAAAACAAATAAAGGCAGAAATCCTTCCTTCATTGAATGCAATCCATTAAATAATTTCTAACCATTTGAGTCTCCCTGCAATACTGTTGAGATCTAAACAGCTCATAATCTGTAGGTGGCTATTCACACTGTCATAACATTACCTGCTCGTATCACTTTAAAGTGGTGTCTTACCTGGGTCCTTGCGTGTAGTTGGTATATTAAGAAATGAAGTTGTCTGGTAATGTCTTCAGTTGAAGTCTGAAACCAACTGGGTTATTTGGTCATATTTATAGTTCTGTTCTTCAGGAAATGCTTCATTAAATCATTTTCACTGGAAGAAAAACTTCCACAGAAATTCATCTGGTTTTATGGTGTAAAACCTGTCCTGTCCCTTGTTTGTCGGTTTGATTTGCCTGAGGTTCTTTAGTCTTGTTTTTCAGAGTCTTGTTTGGCCTTCTCAGTATTAGGGTAGCTCTAGTTGGTTGACTCTGTATCTTGTCTACATTTTTTCTGCTGTTATATCAGGACTCTGATTTGATTGTTCGGGATATTGCGTACTGGGCCCCTTATTCTTCAGTTGCCTTTGATGAATGTTTTTTACATAATTCCTGAAATGTTAATTCTTGCAAAAACAGTTTGGTGACACTTTATTTTGATGGTCCCTTTTGAACATTCTGTTGACTAAGTAACTGCAACTACATGTCAACTAACTCTCATTAGATTATTAGTAGACTGTCTGCTTAATATCTGCTAAATCTTTATCATGATGTTCCTTTGTCTTTGTTCAGTGTAAGGTTGGAGGCATATACATTCAGATGTATTTCTAAATTATGTAGGCTAATGTCCCTGCCACTTTCTATCAGTTCTATCATATATTTTCTCTTCCTTTTCTTTAATGAATGTATATTTGATTTCAGTAATGATACTTTGGCCATGAATTAAAAAAAATCATAATCACAATTACTTAATTTATTTTTAGTCCAGGCAAAGTAGCATTTTACGACAGACTAATTGTAAAATAATTTTTTTTCAGCATAGATCATTTCTATGAGGTGCCCAGAACAACATACTAAAAGTCCTAAGAAATCCTAGTTGAGGAAATATGTTAATTTATCATCAATCCGAAATGTGTGCCAATAAGGCCAGGCAACAATACTCCCCAATGGGGCTATTTTTTTCCTTTACTCCTATCAAAATTAAACTTTACACAATGAAAGTACCCATGAAAAGTAATTTTTTTTTTGTATTACAAGTTTCTTTGAAAATTAATTGTAATATGCAAATATGGGGTGTGTTGTTGCTGGCCTTATTGGCACACATTTCGGATTGATGATAAATTAACATATTTCCTCAACTAGGATTTCTTAGGACTTTTAGTATGTTGTTCTGGACACCTCATAGAAATGATCTATGCTGAAAAAAATTCTTTTACAATTCTTTTTATTTTTGGCTCCAAAATGAGTTAGTTTGCCTGGACTATTTGTTTTATTCTCAACTTTTACAAAAGAGCACGGCCTGCTGGGAAATCTGTTTGACGAATCATTTTATTTCTCATCGTGACGTTTCTGATCATAGGCTACGTCCTCGAATGTTATTGCTAGGTTTGTCTTTCTGAGAGGTGGCGGTAATGCACCGTTAAGTTGGTTTGCCAACCGCCATAAAACACAAAAAGAAGTCTTTCTGAGAGTGTCTCATCTAACTTAATAGTTGTTAACAGCCAAGCAACTGCAATGTTCAGCAAGCCAAAAAGTGGTGCTCAAAAATGAAAAAGATAAGAAAGCTGCAGGTTGTGGCATCAGTGATTGACACTGTTAGATGATGGCTAGCTGGCAGCATACAATTCAAGCGAGTGTTGGTCGGTCAAGGTGTAAAATTAAGCTCACAATGTTGCATGTCATTTTCATGAATGTGTGCCTGCAATTCTCAGCGCTTTAACGGCATAGCAGCTAAAGCTAAGATAAGGTGACCAGATGTCCGAGACCAAAACCGGGGACATAATCCCAAAATTTTGGAAAAAACGGGGACATTTTTAGTTTGACTGTCAATCTGATTAAAATACATACAAGTTTTATCTTCAAAAAACAGGGACATAGGTAGTTTTTTCTGTATTTTCCCGGAGGCAACCAAAAACGGGGACTGTCCCCTGAAACCGGGGACGTCTGGACATCCTAAGATAAGACTACCTTTAAAATTCAGCACATTAGCGCAAATATATGCCATGATATTAAAAAGTTGATTTGGTTATCCTATAATTGGGTCTATTCTGTGCTACACTCATAGGCTATTTGTATAGCGCAGTAGCGCTATAGCAGATGCGGCTTTAACATAACACAGACTCCTTTGTGGTGCGCAAATAACAGCCTGTAACTGCTATCTACAAAGCAAACAGCATTTCACTTGCACGTTTAAGTAATAGACAGTAAATTAGAATAAACACATACAAATAGATGTACATAATAAACACATAGAATAAACACATAAAAACTTACGTGTGGTAGCCTATAGCTGGTCAGATAAATCTGCATTGACAGCTTGGTTTGATGATATATTATTTTATTTTTTTTGGTGCTTCTGGCTGAAGTCCGTAGTACGGATGTGGACCGTATCTGCAAGACGACAGTCAAGCGAGACCCAACGTTCACTTGGCACTTTTAGCGCTGTCGTAAAACGGACCTAAAACGGAGCTCAAATGGACCTGTGCTGTAACGGACCTTATAGCATCACAAAATGTTGCTGTATAGTTTTTAAACACTGATAATATTGCTCAGCTTAATGACAATGCATTTATCTCATGCTCTAGACAGAAAAAAAAATATGCAGACAGGTAACCATGTTGTTTTGAAAATGTTTATTCCACGGAGATCTTCACACAGTTTGAGAAAAGTATTTCGGATGTGGTCCACATCAGGTAGTCTCTGTCAAAACAGTGTTGGCTCAAATCCGTTTTGCAGATATGGGCCAGAGCAGTTTTTAGCCCTTTTTTAAATGCAGTCGGCTCAGATATGTATCACAGATTCGGGCCACACCAGTGTAGCCTATGTGAAAACAGTATCGGCTCAGATTCATATTGCAGATCTGGACCAAATCAGTGTCAGACACAGCTAATGTCTTTCGGTTACCTATGGGAAAAGTGATCTGGGCCAGATCTGTAAAATGATATAAATACTGAACTGATGGCAGTTAGAATGTTTAAGCTGAAACCTCTATCTGGCACGGATCTGGTTCACAATCAGAAAACGTCTCTAAGATAGAAACGGAGGCAAGGGGCTTAAAACGGATCCGGGCCAAATGTAATTGCTATCTGGGTAGGCAACGTCTTCGCAGTTTAATTACGAGAGAAACCAGGACGTGCTTCTGCAAAGGGACGGATGGCCTGACGAAACTTTGTGTCGTCGTAGGAGAGGAACGTGGACAAACATTGACACAACATATCAAAGGTTGGCTTGCTCATCCAAAAATGTCGAACCCACTGTTCCTCGTTAAAGCCTGCCACAATACGCTCCCGCCAGTCCTGAGATATGCACAGGCTGCAATGATTAAATTAACAGGACACTTCACCTAACCTTATTTTATTTCATTTTTATTTGATAGACTCGATTTAGTCTTTAATGCAAAATAATAATAATAAATTAAAGCTGCAAGCAGCATTTATCGGGGTTCAAGCATTTAAGGCCTTTAAGCACAAAAGCATCAAAAGTTATTAAGTTTTATTTAGCAAGCATGTAACCACTGACATAATAGATGGAAAAGACCATTTACAGCCAATACAGGCAATGTACCATAGGAAATATGTGGTTTTAAAGCTTTTTATCGGAGTTATAGTGCCATCTATGGACCGATCTCCATAAAATTGTTTACTGTGACCTCAAATTGAACCCATACACATGTGTACTGAGTTTGGTGAAGATATCTCATTTACTTCTTGAGTTATAGCCATTTTAGTAAAATAGGCTCCTCCCACAATAATTTACCACATTCTAGTATTATTTACTATGATTCTAGCATGATTTACATAGTTTACCATGATTTTATCTTAGTTTACCTTGATTTACCATATTCTAGCATGATTTACCATGATATACTACATTCTAGTATGATTTACCATTGTTTACTGTGATTCTAGCATGGTTTACCATAGTTTATCATGATTTATCATAGTTTACCATGATTTACCCTGTTCTAGCATGATTTACCATGATATACCACATTCTAACATGATTTACCATAGTTTATCATGGTTTACCATGATTTACCCTGTTTTAGCATAGTTTACCATGATTTACCACGTTCTAGAATGATTTGCCAGGATTCTAGCATGGTTTACCTTGATACACCACATTATAGTATTATTCACTATGATTTACCATGTTTCTAGCAATTATGTGAAGTGTCAGTGCAAATGAAGTGATAAACACTGACAAAATCTGATTGTGTTATAATAGTTATTGTTATATAAGTGATTTTTAGAGTCTAAATATGAATGTGAGCACATGTGAAAAGACTTCATTAATAAGTAGAATGGCCAGCAGAGGGCAGAAGACGACCACTTATTGGCTCACTTTCACTTTAAACTTCATGATTTTCACCAGTTTTCTGGACTAAAGCAAACCAGTTTTTCCATGTTAACTCAATAATGCATGCTTACACACACACACACACACACACACACACACACACGCACACACACGCACACACACACGCACACACACACACACACACACACACACAGAAATAAACATACACAAATGCAAATATGTTTTTAATGTTTTGGAATATGTTATTGAGAAAATATATTTATTGGTCTATTAGAATTCCTTTGTGATCTAATAATATTAAAAATTGCTTTTTAAAGCATTTGTTTGTTTCCCAATACTGAAAACTAATGAAAAGGTCATGCGTAATCCTGCTGCTCCCTCCAGTGGACAGTGGTATTACAGCTTCCATCTTACAGTTGAAGTGTTTGAATGAATGAATGAATGAATGGGAATTTGGTATTTCACTTATATCTCGGGAACCAGAAGGCGAAAAATTCTGAAACTCAGAGCATAGAGAGTGCTTGAGGAGCCCTGTTGAATGAGACCATCAATTATTTACTATGATTTACCATGTTTCTAGCGTGATTTACCACATTACTAGCAATTATGTGAAGTGTCAGTGCAAATGAAGTGATAAACACTGACAAAATATGACTGTGTTATAATAGTTATTGTAATATAAGTGTTTTCCATGTTAACTCAATAATGCATGCTTACACACACACACACACACACACACACACACACACACACACATATACAAATATGTTTTCAATGTCTTTAGGATGTGTTATTGTGAAAAAAATATTTTAATGGTCTAATTATTTCATATATTTCATTGTGATCTATATTATCAGTCCAATAATAATAATAATAAAAAAAATAGCTTTAACCATTTGTTTGTTGGCCAAAGCTGAAAGCTGATAAAAAGATTAATACTATGTCTAATACTGCTGCTCCCTCTAGTTGACAACAGTGGAATTACACTCTCCATCTTACAGTTGAAGTGTTTGAATGAATGAATGGGAATTTGGTTTTTCACTTATATCTCGGGAACCAGAAGGCGAAAAATTCTGAAATTCAGAGCATAGATAGTTCTTGAGGAGCCCTGTTGAATGAGACCATCGCGGTGTTTTTGGGCGATTGGAGCCCGGAAATATGACCGTTCAAAGGCATATCTATTGGGGCTTTTATCTCTGGAATGCCCAGGGCAAATTACACCACATTTGAATCGAAGCTAGCCAAGAACTGGCCCTTTCCAACGAGCTCTCACACAAGGTTCGGGGTGGTCTGGGTCGGGAGTTTCGGCCGTTCAAAATCGGGGGTCCCACGAATTTGCGATTCGTGGGGGGCGCGCTCCCGAGGCCCGCGATGACACGTTTCGATCAAGAGCCCGGAGAGGACCTTACCATCAAAATTTGAGCGCGCAACGACTTTCCGTTTTCGAGTTATGAATGAATTTGTACTGGGGGGGCGTGGCCTAAATGCCGTTTTACTTTCGTTTTCAATTTCCATATCTCAGACAGACAGTGTGACACAATTGTCAATAATAATACTCCAATAGATGAGTTTTGACAAAATGTGATTGTAAATGTTAAAATAATGATTTTATAAAGTCTAAATATGAATGATATAACAATATTAGGGAGTAGTATGATGAAATGGCAGCAGGGGGCAGTAAAATACCACTTATTGGCTTAATATGCCAATGTTATTCATTTTCTTTTTTAACTGTTATTTTTTATACTTTTTCTGATAATTATTGATCTATAGAGTCCAGAGATTTGTACTGCACTGGTTTTTAACATTATTTTATAAACATTATATGATATATATATAGGTTATAGGAAATATATGGTTTTAAAGCTTTTTGACAGTTATAGCGCCACCTATGGTCCGATCTCCATAAAAATTTCCATGCTTCTTTAGCTTGTTATGTCACATATGCTCATCAATTTTTGTGAAGTTCGGAGTTTTCATTTAGGATTTATAGGCTTTTTAGTGTATTCTGCCACGCCCATTTTCTAAATGACCCCATTACAGCCATCCAAATGCAAAATTTCAACTTTTTTTCGATAATTATTGATCTAGAGAGTCCAGGGAATTGTCCTAGACTGGTCTGGTTCTGATTGGGCGAAAAACCAGGGACTAGTTCGCAAAAGTAGGTTTTTAACATGTTTGCGAATATTTAATGAACGGTTTGATTGACAGTAGTGGTTCTTGAGGCAAAGTTGTTCAGCATGAGCAGATCTATCAAATGATAGGCATAATGTGACAATAAGTTTAACACCACGTGATTACAGAGCCATAAAACTCGTTAGCGCCAACTAGTGGCCGATTTCTTTCAAAATTCTTACAGACCTCTAGGGCCATGAGTTGAACATGCCCATCGAGTTTTGTTCCGATCGGCCTCCGTTAACCTTGTCTAATAGGTGCTCAACTTCATTGGCCGATGGCGGCCATGTTTTTTTAGATACGCCAATGTCCTCATAGATATACATGGCACCCTGGACCAAGAGACTGCATGCCAATTTTCAAGTCAATTGGACTAACGGTCAGGTGGTTATAGCCCTTTTCATGTATTTTTCATGTTATAACGCCACCTAGTGTTCAATCGTCGCAATTTTTTTACTGTGACCCCAGATTGAACTCATACACATGTGTTCCGAGTTTGGTGAAAATATCTAATTTCGTTCATGAATTATAACCATTTTAGTAAACTGGCTCCGCCTCCTGCGAACGTTTTGACGCCCCTTAGCAACCGTGGATCGAAATTTCAACTTTTTTTCGATAATTATTGATAATCAGACTCCAGAGAACATTTCTGCACTGGTTTGGTTCCGATTGGCCAAAAAAACCCTCTACTAGTTCGCAAAAGTAGGTTTTGGACAAAATTCAAAATGGCGGAAAAATTTGCATACCGGAAATGAAATTGAAGATATACATTTTGTCCGTCTTGAGACAAGGATTACAGTGATATAAGACACTTGAGTCTGTGATAAAGGGTTAAGGAGATTTAAGCAAAAACGTGATTTTTTTTTGTTTTTTGCACTATAGCGCCACCTATGGGCCAATCGGGATCATACTCTCTGAACCTCTCCTCGATTTTTGTACTACCTTCTGGCAAAGTTTCAAGTCTCTAGCACTTACGGTTTGGGCTGCACGATGCGTTTTACGGCAGAAGAATAATAATAATAATTAAAGCTGCAAGCAGCATTTATCGGGGTTCAAGCAGTTAAGGCCTTTAAGGCCTTTAAGCACACAAGCATCAAAAGACATTAAGTTTTATTTAGCAAGCATTTAACAACTGACACAATAGACGGAAAAGACCATTTACAGCCAATACAGGCAGTTTACCATGGGAAATATATGGTTTTAAAGCTTTTTAACAGTTATAGCGCCACCTTTGGTCCAATCTCCATAACATTTTGCATGGTTATTAATGATGTTATGTCACATATGCTCATCAATTTTTGTGAAGTTCTGAGTTTTTATATATGATTTATAGGCTTTTTAGTGCATTTTGCCACACCCATTTTATAAATGACCCTATTACAGCCACCCAAATGCAAAAGTTCAACTTTTTTTTGATAATTATTGATCTAGAGAGTCCAGAGAATTGCCCTAAACTGGTCTGGTTCCGATCGGGCGAAAAACCTAGGACTAGTTCGCAAAAGTAGGTTTTTAACATATTCGCAAATAATTAATGAATGGTTTGATTGACATTAGTGGTTCTTGAGGCAAAGTTGTTGAGCATGAGCAGATCTATCAAATGATATGCATTTTGTGACAATAAGTGTAACACTACGTGATTACAGAGCTATAAAACTCGTTAGCGCCAACTAGTGGCTGATTTCTTTCAAAATTCTTACAGACCTCTAGGGCCATGAGTCGAACATGCCCATTGAGTTTCGTTCCGATCGGCCTCCGTTAACCTTGTCTAATAGTTGCTCAAACTTCATTGGCCGATGGCGGCCATGTTTTTTGAGATACACCAATGTCCTTATAGACATACATGGCACCTTGGACCAAGACACTGCATACCAATTTTCAAGTCAATCGGACTAACGGTCAGGTGGTTATAGCCTGTTTTATGTTTTTTTCATATTATAGCGCCACCTAGTCTTCAATCGTCGCGATTTTTTTACCGTGATCCCAGATTGACCTCTTACACATGTGTACCGAGTTTGGTGAAGATACCTCATTTACTTCTGGAGTTATAGCCATTTTAGTAAAATAGGCTCCGCCTCCTTCAAACGTTTTGGCGCCCCTTAGCGACCGTGAATCGAAATTTCAACTTTTTTTCGATAATTATTGATAATCAGACTCCTGTGAACATTTCTGCACTGGTTTGGTTCCGATCGGGCAAAAATCCAGGGACTAGTTCGCAAAAGTATGTTTTGGACAAAATCCAATATGGCGGAAAAATTTGCATACCGGAAATGAAATCCTTGAGGCCAGTTTTGTTCGGCTTGACCCAAGGATTCCAGTGATATAAGACACTTGAGGCTGTGACAAAGGGTTGATGAGATTTAAGCAAAAATATGCAATTTTTTTGTTTTTTGCACTGTAGCGCCACCTATTGGCCAATCTGGGTCATATTCTCTGAACCTCTCCTCGATTTTTGTACTACCTTCTGGCAAAGTTTCAAGTCTCTAGCACTTACGGTTTGGGCTGCACGATGCGTTTTACGGCAGAATAATAATAATAATAATAATTAAAGCTGCAAGCAGCATTTATCGGGGTTCAAGCATTTAAGGCCTTTAAGCACATAAGCATTTAAGACATTAAGATTTATTTAGAAAGCTTTTAACCACTGAAATAATAGATGGAAAAGTCCATTTACAGCCAATACAGGCAATTTACCATAGGCAATATGTGTTTTTTAAAGCTTTTTATCAGTTATAGCGCCACCTATAGTCTGATCTCCATGAAATTTTGCATGCTTGTTAATGATGTTATGGCACATATGCTCACCAATTTTCGTGAAGTTCTGAGTTTTCGTTTAGGATTTATAGGCTTTTGAGTGCATTTTGCCACGCCCATTTTCTTTATGACCCAATATACCCATGCGAAAAATGCAAAAGTTCAACTTTTTTTTGATAATTATTGATCTAGAGAGTCCATAGAATTGTCCTAGACTCGTTTGGTTCTGATCGGGCGCAAAACCTAGGACTAGTTCGCAAAAGTAGGTTTTTAACATAATTACGAATTTTTAATGAACGGTTTAATTGACAGCAATGGTTCTTGAGGCAAAGTTGTTCAACAAGAGGAGATCTATCAAATGGTATGCATTTTGTGACAATAAGTGTAACACCACGTGATTACAGAGCCATAAAACTCGTTAGCGCCAACTAGTGGCCGATTTCTTTTAAAATTCTTACAGACCTCTAGGGCCATGAGTCGAACATGCCCACTGAGTTTCGTTCCGATCGGCCTCCGTTAACCTTGTCTAATAGGTGCTCAAACTTCATTGGCCGATGGCGGCCATGTTTTTTGAGATACGCCAATGTCCTCATAGACATACATGACACCTTGGACCAAGACACTGCATACCAATTTTCAAGTCAATCGGACTAACGGTCAGGTGGTTATAGCCTGTTTTATGTTTTTTTCATATTATAGCGCCACCATGTGTCCAATCGCCGCGATTTTTTTACTGTTACCTCATATTGAGCTCATACATATGTGTACCGAGTTTGGTGAAGATATCTCATTCACTTCTGGAGTTATAGCCATTTTAGTAAAATAGGCCCCTCCCACAACGTACGTTTTGGCGCCCCTTAGCGTCCGTGAATCGAAATTTCGACTTTTTTTCGATAATTATTGATTTTCAGTCTCTAGAGAACATTTCTGCACTGGTTTGGTTCCGATCGGGCGAAAAACCTAGGACTAGTTCGCAAAAGTAGGTTTTTGACAAAATTCAAAATGGCGGAAAATCTATCATGGCGGAAATGAAATCGGAGATATACGTTTTGTTCGTCAGGCGTCCAGCTTTCCAATGATATAAGACACTTGAGTATACGACATACGGTCTAGGAGTTATGAGCAGTTTCGCGCTTTTGGTCGCTATAGCGCCACCTATGGGCCAATCGAGGTCATACTTTGATACGTTCTCCCCAAATTGAGGACTACCATTTGGCCAACTTTCAAGGTTCCAGCTCTTACGGTTTGGTCTGCACGATGCGTTTTAGGGGAAAATAATAATAATAATAAAAATCCTTACAATAACAATAGGGTTTCAGCACTTCGTGCTTGAACCCCTAAAAATCAGTACAATTACAATAGGGTTTCAGCATTTCATGCTTGAACCCCTAATTAAAGCTGCAAGCAGCATTTATCGGGGTTCAAGCATTTAAGGCCTTTAAGCACATAAGCATTTAAGACATTAAGATTTATTTAGAAAGCTTTTAACCACTGAAATAATAGATGGAAAAGTCCATTTACAGCCAATACAGGCAATTTACCATAGGAAATATATGGTTTTCAAAGCTTTTTAACAGTTATAGCGCCACCTATGGTCCGATCTACATGAAATTTTGCATGCTTGTTTAGAATGTTATGGCACATATGCTCACCAATTTTCGTGAAGTTCTGAGTTTTCATTTATGATTTATAGGCTTTTTAGTGTATTTTGCCACGCCCATTTTATAAATGACCCTATTACAGCCACCCAAATGCAAAAGTTCAACTTTTTTTCGATAATTATTTATCTAGAGAGTCCAGAGAATTGTCCTAGACTGGTCTGGTTCCGATCGGGCGAAAAACCAGGGACTAGTTCGCAAAAGTAGGTTTTTAACATATTCATGAATATTTAATGAACGGTTTGATTGACAGCAATGGTTCTTGAGGCAAAGTTGTTTAGCATGAGCAGATCTATCAAATGATATGCATTTTGTGATGATAAGTGTAACACCACGTGATTACAGAGCCATAAAACTCGTTAGCGCCAACTAGTGGCCGATTTCTTTCAAAATTCTTACAGACCTCTAGGGGCTTGAGCCGAACATGCCCACCGAGTTTCGCTCCGATCGGACTTCGTTAACGGTGCTCAAATTTCATTGGCCAATGGCGGCCATGTTTTTTGAGATACGCCAATATCCTTTTAGACATACATGGCCCTTTGGGCCAAGACACTGCATACCAAATTTCAAGTCATTCGGAAAAACGGTCAGGTGTCTATACGTTTTTTTTGTTTTATAGCGCCACCATGTGGCCAATCGACGCAATTTTTTTACTGTGACCTCAGATTGACCTCTTACACATGTGTACCAAGTTTGGTGAAGTTTACTTAATTACTTCTTGAGTTATAGCCATTTTAGTAAAATAGGCTCCTCCCACAACGTTAATTTTGCACCCCCTAGCGACCATGAATCGAAATTTCAACTTTTTTTCGATAATTATTGATCATCAGACTCCAGTGAACAATTCTGCACTGGTTTGGTTCCGATCGGGCCAAAAACCAGGGACTAGTTTGCAAAAGTAGGTTTTTGACAAAATTCAAAATGGCGGAAAATCTATAATGGCGGAAATAA
The DNA here is from genome assembly GCA_021554675.1 of Leuciscus idus. Classification (NCBI taxonomy): domain Eukaryota; kingdom Metazoa; phylum Chordata; class Actinopteri; order Cypriniformes; family Leuciscidae; genus Leuciscus; species Leuciscus idus. The sequence goes on along the minus strand of CM038623.1, from coordinate 165,033 downwards.
AATCGGAGATATACGTTTTGTTCGCCAGGCGACCACCTTTCCAATGATATAAGACACTTGAGTCTATGACTTACCGTCTAGGAGTTATGAGCAGTTTCGCGCATTTGGTTGCTATAGCGCCACCTATGGGCCAATCGGCGTCATAATTTGATAACCTCTCCTCGATTTTTGTACTACCATCTGGCAAAGTTTCAAGGTTCCAGCTCTTACGGTTTGGGCTGCACGATGCGTTTTACGGCGGAAGAATAATAATAATAATTAAAGCTGCAAGCAGCATTTATCGGGGTTCAAGCAGTTAAGGTCTTTAAGCACATAAGCATTTAAGACATTAAGATTTATTTAGAAAGCTTTTAACCACTGAAATAATAGATGGAAAAGTCCATTTACAGCCAATACAGGCAATTTACCATAGGAAATATGTGTTTTTTAAAGCTTTTTAACAGTTATAGCGCCACCTATAGTCCGATCTCCATGAAATTCTGCATGCTTGTTAATGATGTTATGGCACATATGCTCACCAATTTTCGTGAAGTTCTGAGTTTTCGTTTAGGATTTATAGGCTTTTGAGTGCATTTTGCCACGCCCATTTTCTTTATGACCCATTACACCCATGCGAAAAATGCAAAAGTTCAACTTTTTTTTGATAATTATTGATCTAGAGAGTCCATAGAATTGTCCTAGACTCGTTTGGTTCTGATCGGGCGAAAAACCTAGGACTAGTTCGCAAAAGTAGGTTTTTAACATAATTACGAATATTTAATGAACGGTTTAATTGACAGCAATGTTTCTTGAGGCAAAGTTGTTCAACAAGAGGAGATCTATCAAATGGTATGCATTTTGTGACAATAAGTGTAACACCACGTGATTACAGAGCCATAAAACTCGTTAGCGCCAACTAGTGGCCGATTTCTTTTAAAATTCTTACAGACCTCTAGGGCCATGAGTCGAACATGCCCACCGAGTTTCGTTCCAATTGGCCTCCGTTAACCTTGTCTAATAGGTGCTCAAAATTCATTGGCCGATGGCGGCCATGTTTTTTGAGATACGCCAATGTCCTCATAGACATACATGACACCTTGGACCAAGACACTGCATACCAATTTTCAAGTCAATCGGACTAACGGTCAGGTGGTTATAGCCTGTTTTATGTCTTTTTCATATTATAGCGCCACCATGTGGCCAATCGCCGAGATTTTTTTACTGTTACCTCATATTGAGCTCATACATATGTGTACCGAGTTTGGTGAAGATACCTCATTTACTTCTGGAGTTAAAACCATTTTAGTAAAATAGGCCCCTCCCACAACGTACGTTTTGGCGCCCCTTAGCGTCCGTGAATCGAAATTTCGACTTTTTTTCGATAATTATTGATCTTCAGTCTCTAGAGAACATTTCTGCACTGGTTTGGTTCCAATCGGACTAAAAACCTAGGACTAGTTCGCAAAAGTAGTTTTTTTACAAAATTCAAAATGGCGGAAAATCTATCATGGCGGAAATGAAATCGGAGATATACGTTTTGTTCGTCAGGCGTCCAGCTTTCCAATGATATAAGACACTTGAGTCTACGACATACGGTCTAGGAGTTATGAGCAGTTTCGCGCTTTTGGTCGCTATAGCGCCACCTATTGGCCAATCGAGGTCATACTTTGATACGTTCTCCCCAAATTGAGGACTACCATTTGGCCAACTTTCAAGGTTCCAGCTCTTACGGTTTGGTCTGCACGATGCGTTTTAGGGGAAAATAATAATAATAATAAAAATCCTTACAATAACAATAGGGTTTCAGCACTTCGTGCTTGAACCCCTAATTAAAGCTGCAAGCAGCATTTATCGGGGTTCAAGCAGTTAAGGCCTTTAAGGACTTTAAGCACAAAAGCATCAAAAGTTGTTAAGTTTTACACCACGTGATTACAGAGCCATAAAACTCATTAGCGCCAACTAGTGGCCGATTTCTTTCAAAACTTTTACAGACCTCTAGGGCCATGAGTCGAACATGCCCATCGAGTTTCGTTCCGATTGGCCTCCGTTAACCTTGTCTAATAGGTGCTCAAATTTCATTGGTCGATGGCGGCCATGTTTTTCGAGATACGCCAACGTCCTCATAGACATACATGGCACCTTGGACCAAGACACTGCATACCAATTTTCAAGTCAATTGGACTAACGGTCAGGTGGTTATAGCCTGTTTTATGTTTGGAACATGTTTTGTTCCTCGCGGAGTACCTCTGGAATGCTTCTGCGGAGGTTTATTGTTTTATCCGCAGCAATAAAGTTTGTCGGCGTCTAAATGGATCGCGCTCTGGATCACTAACAGGAATTATTCTCGTCATGTATACACTTAACTTGATGAAAAGCGGGATTGACGCACTGCAAGCAGAGAGATGATTTCTGGCTGCCTCCGCAAAAATTGTCTTCGGCGGACAGCCCGCTGTCTTTGGAACGATTTTAGTACTTTTGCGGCAGACAAACACATGTGTTTCTCTTTCTGGATCTTTTCTTTGAAAACAAAACCAAAGGTAAAAAAAAAAAAAAGAACAAATGTGAAGCGAGCAATTCTATCCATTTTGACGCCTTTTCATTCATAGCGGTTACCAAGCAACACGATTACGCACCAGCTGCAACTTGATGACACAAGCATACTGCGGTTCGGATACAAATAATATGTGAACACAAGTCCATCGGGGGCAGGGGGGGAGCAATCGAACTCGGGTTAGGAACAGGCAATCGAACCAAGTGTGAAAGCGCCCTTAGTCTAGTTTTAGTCAATGAAAATTGTATTTTAGTCTCTTTTTAGAAATGCAATTCTATTTAACCCAGTCAATATAGTGTATCACTATGGAAAAATAGCGAAAATAGTGAACAGAAAAGTAACACTCGTCTCATTCGTGGAGGTTGAAAAACAAGTTCTTTCTGACATCCAAGATTTACTGTATTAATTTAAATGCAAAAGAAAAGGCATGAGAGTCGGTTGTTTTTGTCAATTTTAAGTTTTAATTTAAAATATTTGTCATTTTAATATAACTATATGGCTAAATATTTTACCACTTGCTAATAAATCTAGATAGAAGTAGTGCATTGAATACATTGTTTAAATTGTGCTTAAAAGTGAATTACGACCATTAAAGAGTATGTGTGTACAAAGAGAATCGTAATGCTGACAAAACTTTTTTTAAATAAAAGTATTTGATAACTTCTGGATTTGAAATAAAAATAGTGAGTATGTGTTTGTGGTTCAGCCGTGGATCAGTTACGCACTGCAAACGCAGCATATGTGAAAGCACTATAGCGAGTGCTGCTCCTGCATCGCATATGCACTGCACACGGAGTATGGGCCCTATCTTGCACCCAGCGCAATTGACTTTGTACACCGACGCATGTATCATTCCTATTTTACACCCGCGCACAGCGGACTTTTCCCTCCACAGACGCACGTCGGTTAACTAAGAAATACACTTGCGCTCCCGGGGGCGGTTCAGCGCAAAGAGGCGGCGTGTTCCGGCGCAAACGTTCCCTCATGCTATTTTGCACGTTTAGAAAACAATTCCGCCACTAACTGAAAAAATCTAGTTTAAAGTCAGTGGCGCGTTGCACATGTTATTCTTATGCTATTTTAAGGGCGCATGCTTGGCCATAATCAATCTAGCATGTGCACAACGCACATACACTTTGATTCTCTCACACAGAAGCAGCCGTTTTCATTTTTGCAAATCATACATTACGATAGATAGATAGATAGATAGATAGATAGATAGATAGATAGATAGATAGATAGATAATTATAAAAGCATACTTCTAGTTTACACATTTACCCAAATTATCATACGCCTGTTTAACCGAAGTTAATTTGGGTGTGTTTCTCCATCCCCAATGTCACTTCTCTGTGTTTTACGGCCCTGACGAGAACGTCGGTCTCCTCGGCTGTGAATCGCTGCTGGCGCGCGTCTGGCAAATCCACCATTATAATAGGAATCCGCTATAGAATAAGCGCGTCTGCTCTTAAAGGGAATGTGAGATGACACTCTGATTGGTTTATTTCACGTTACACCCAAACCACACCTATGAGTAATGAAGCTACTGCAGACCAACACATTTTAGATTTGCGTTGAGCGCAAGAGTAATTTATCCCGCCGGTATAATAGCAACAGCGCCCAAGACCCGGCCACAAAGTTACTTGCGTTTCGCGCTTGATACTTGCGTTTCAGATCGTTAAAATCGGGCCCTATGTGTGAAACGGGCGTCAGACTTAACTTTGTTTGTTGTCGTTTACGCTAACTCACCGCAGCTGCATCTTCTAAATAATGCCGCGAGTGGGGCTTGAGGAAGTGACGTCGTCTGCGCAGTGCGCCCTGATGCAGCCCCTGAAGTGAGACACGGGAAACAGAAATACTGCAAAATAATAATAATAATAATAATGTGACTAAACAAGACGAAATAGCGTCATAACATTTCATCTCGTTTTGGTCAACGAAAATGAAGAGACATTTTAACATAGTTGTTATTTTGTAAACCACATTTAGTCTCGTTTTTATTCGTCAACAATATTGCATTATACATTTAATTATAGTTATTGTCACATGACCAGCATTTTCGTTGCGTGTCGTTTTCGTCACGTGGTTCGTTGACGACAATATTTAGTTATAATTTTTGTTGACGAAAGAAATACTAGTAATCCGATATCGGATTTGACTCAAAAGACAATGTGATTCATCATTCCTTCCAATTAACCACCTTATCTTTGTATAGTAAAATAGTATGTTCAACAACATGAATAACGACGTAGCTGACCAGAGTTCGTGAATCAAATGATTCAGTTTAAAGAGTTGTTCAGACTTCTCTCGATCAGTTGAAGTCTCTCCATTTCAGATGTAAAAATAAATAAAATTTTTTCACAAATTAAAAGTCCTGTGAGTCCGAAAAACTAAAGAAAATTGTAATTATCCTACCAGTTGATGGTTTCAAATTATGGTTCAAAGTGGAAACCGGTCCATGGGCACTGGTCAGCTAGCCATTTGTGCATATTTAATTGTATTCAATAGGCAGGCGATTCACCTCCACAGGATTATTTATGGCACAAAACAGGATACACTTGCCGATCACGTTCACATAGGAAAAAAAACAGAGAACAAGAAAACGCAGCCTTGGAAAACACAAGGCAAACGTACAATAATTCATTTCTGATTCAACATTTCAGTAACAAATCATATACATGCGCAGTTCAAATGACACATTAATCGAACTTTTCGACAGTTACTTAACACAGACACTCATTAATCACTCAATGGGTCTCATTCATGAAATCGTAAATATACGAGTAAATATGTGAGTGATTTGCGCGTAAAGGCGACATTCCCGAAAATTCTTCTCCTGATTCAGAAATACTTCGTAAACGTCAGATGTGATAGTGAAATGTGTGTGTGTGTGTGTGTGTGTGTGTGTGTGTGTGTGTGTGTGTGTAATGAATTCCAATCAGTTGTAAATGGGACGCGTGTGCACGCTCATTCTCTAAATTACCATAAATCCCGCCCATTAAAACCGACTGAAAACTATAGGCTATATGGGCATCATATTATGACACCAAACGAAGGATTTCAACTTGTCTTCTCAAAAACGAATGAAGAAGAGAAATTTCTCAGATGCAGAAATTGAAGTTTATTATCAGAAGTTCATTCAAAACGCCACATTTTGTTTTCAAGCGTACATAGTGGCGTATCAGGCCTAAAAAAAAGGAAGCTTGGCAGCATAGATGCAGTTAATGGAGTTTCATCTGTTAATCGAACAGTCCTAGAAGTGAAAAGAAAATGGTTTGACATGAAGCTTGACTGCATTATTTGTGACTTGCGGACTTGTAAAAGAATAAACAGCTTGAATAAAAAAATTAAATTAAAAAAACTTGCGGACTTTTGTTCCGTTTGCAGATGGCTCTCGTAATTACTGGCTGTCGTAATAAAAGTAAAAAGAAAAACCGTATGTAATTACTATATATAATATTTGGTAACACTTTACAATACGGGTGCACTAATAACCATTAATTCATGCTTAACTAATGCACAGATAATCATGTGTTAATGTATGACTCATGAAGAACTAAACCATTAATTAATGATTACTGCATCATGAAGATTCTAAATGATTAATATAAAGTAATATATGAATTGTTATTAATTAAATGTGTCATAATGTATTAATTCATTAATAACTTATTTTATTAACTAAAAGTCTAAATCAATGCGTTAATTACCACAATTGGTCAAGGCAATGTACTTCAACTTCCAGTTGTCTGCTTTAATTAATCATTAACTAATGATTTGCAAATGCATCATTATGTTATGACTTTACTTGTTGAGGCACATGACTATTAACTAATTGTTAAGTAATATGCCATTTTGGTTTTGACATCCACACTAAGCCATGGATTTCAATTTCCAACCATGTACAACCAAGATTTCACTGAGTCCGATGAACTTTGTTGTTCATGGCACAGGACTATGTCAGGTTAACATACACTGAGAACATGCGGTTGAGCGCTGCTAGTTCATAACACTGTGTCTAGACTGGACAAAGACAATAGAACGTCCATTATAGTCAGTGATACTACACTGGATGCGTCGCGACACTACACGACAAAACCCAGTCAGTAAACCGATGCCACACTCTATTACTGACGTACTCAGAGCTCTTGTGCTAGTTCTGTTACGAAGGACTAATGGACTTGCGATGGTCTGTCATGTCCAGGTGTAGACAGCTGGTCTCGTCCAGTGTAAACACAGTATAACAGCTTCAGGAGTTCAGATTCTGGTGTGCTGATATTTGTGTGCAGCCCAACTCACCCCATCCTTCAAACACGTTCACCGACATTACATTCACTGCATGTGCAAACTGTCAAAACCCATAAATGGCATATTACTTAACAATTAGTTAATAGTCATGTGCCTCAACAAGTAAAGTCATAACATAATGATGCATTTGCAAATCATTAGTTAATGATTAATTAAAGCAGACAACTGGAAGTTGAAGTACATTGCTTTGACCAACTGTGGTAATTAACGCATTCATTTACACTTTTAGTTAATAAAATAAGTTATTAATTAATTAATACATTGACACATTTAATTAATAACAATTCATATATTACTTAATCTATTAATCATTTAGAATCTTTATTAGTTGCTGATGCAGTAATCATTAATTAATGGTTTAGTTCTTCATGAGTCATACATTAACACATGATTATCTGTGCATTAGTTAAATATGAATTAATGCAGATTAGTGCACCCGTATTGTAAAGTGTTACCTAATATTTTTTCAAAATGCTGTGTAAATATGTACACGATTAAGGTGAATTAAAATGCAGCCTTATTAATGAGCAAAACGTTCGGATGTTAAACGCACTATTTACGCGTGGCTGGGAGCAGGTGTAGATCTCTTTCGTACCAACTAACGTTTGGAAAATACGAACATTTTAATGAATCCGAAAATTTACGTCAGAACCACTTTACACACGATTTACACAAAAATTCGTTCTGCTCGTGTTTCATGAATAAGACCCATTGTCTCAACTCATGACACAATGATCATTGTTATACGTGATAGCTTTAGCCTACGGCTAATTAGTTCAGCTCGCGCTGTGCGGCCTACACTCAGCTCATATCAAATCATTTCTGAAATTGACATATCTTTCATAAGATAACATATGATAAAAAAATGTCACTCACCAAAACGAGATTGCATCACATATTCAATAAAAAAAAGACTATTCAATAAAGATTACCGCTCTGGGATCCACTAAATCTTTACTCCGATTTCCACTTCACCTCTCTCTGACGACAACACTCCAGGCTGAAGCATCCAAAGTTTACAAGTGCACACAATCACAGTTCTCGATAGATTATGATTATCATTTAGTGCAAGGAGTTTCTGGAGAAATGCTCCGTGTCTCATTTGATCTGTTCTCATCTGATTCTCTGTTTATGCTGACAGCGGCAGCGCCTGCGCGACCTGTGGGCGGGCCTTATGAATATGCCGCTTCTGTTGGCTCTCAGGGGTGTCAGTCACAGCAGCACAATCAGTGATTGGATGAATCGTGTGTTATTGCCCAGTGGTGTAATCGAGTGCATCAAGTAAAGAAAAAAAAAAAGAACTGATTGAAAAATATAATTTGTCCAGAACAGATCGACACGACTCAATTTAAACTGTTATAGAAGAGCTAATATACTAAGAATGCACTGGTCTCTCAAGGATTGTCTCTCTGCTTTATTTTATAAGAAATATCTCTGTGTCTAAAGTTCCTAATGTCCTGTACTCTCAACTTTTGTATAATACTACTAGTCATAATTTTTACACCAGGCATGAATAAAAGCAGTAAAATACCACTTATTGGCTTAATGACATGTTATATAATTTTTACCTTTTTGACTGTTATAGAGGCAAATTTTGTCTGATCTGTCTGAAATGTTTCATGCTTATTAAGAGTCATGAACATTATTATATGAAAATTATTTCATTTTGATCAAATTATTTCCTATGGAATTTTTCATAGGAAAAGACCATTCACAGCCAATACAGGCAATTTACCATAGGAAATATATGGTTTTAAAGTGTTTTAACAGTTATAGCGCCACCTTTGGTCCGATCTCCATACAAATTTCCAGGCTTCTTTAGCATGTTATGACAAATATGCGCATACATTTTTGTGAAGTTCTGTGTTTTCGTTTAGGTTTTATAGGCTTTTGAGTGCATTTTGCCACGCCCATTTTCTTTATGACCCAATATACCCATGAGAAAAATGCAAAAGTTCAACTTTTTTTTGATAATTATTGACCTAGAGAGTCCATAGAATTGTCCTAGACTGGTTTGGTTCTGATCGGGCGAAAAACCAGGGACTAGTTCGCAAAAGTAGGTTTTTAACATAATTACGAATATTTAATGAACGGTTTGATTGACAGCAATGGTTCTTGAGGCAAAGTTGTTCAACAAGAGGAGATCTATCAAATGGTATGCATTTTGTGACAATAAGTGTAACACCACGTGATTACAGAGCCATTAAACTCGTTAGCGCCAACTAGTGGCCGATTTCTTTCAAAATTCTTACAGACCTCTAGGGCCATGAGTCGAACATGCCTACCGAGTTTTGTTCCGATCAGCCTCCGTAAACCTTGTCTAATAGGTGCTTAAATTTCATTTGCCGATGGCGGCCATGTTTTTTGAGATACGCCAATGTCCTCATAGACATACATGGCACCTTGGACCAAGACACTGCATACCAATTTTCAAGTCAATCGGACTAACGGTCAGGTGGTTATGGGCCGTTTTATGTTTTTTTCATGTTATAGCGCCACCATGTGGCCATTCGCCGCGGTTTTTTTACTGTGACCTCAAATTGACCTCTTACACATTTGTACCGAGTTTGGTGAAGATACCTCATTTACTTCTGGAGTTATAGCCGTTTTAGTAAAATAGGCTCCTCCCACAACATACATTTGGGCGCCCCTTAGCGACCGTGAATGGAAATTTCAACTTTTTTTCGATAATTATTGATATTCAGACTCCAGAGAACATTTCTGCACTGGTTTGGTTCCGATCGGGCAAAAAACCAGGGACTAGTTCGCAAAAGTAGGTTTTTGACAAAATTCAAAATGGCGGAAAATCTATCATGGCGGAAATGAAATCGGAGATATACGTTTTGTTCGTCAGGCATCCAGCTTTCCAATGATATAAGACACTTGAGTCTACGACATACGGTCTAGGAGTTATGAGCAGTTTCACGCTTTTGGTCGCTATAGCGCCACCTATGGGCCATTCGAGGTCATAATTTGATAACCTCTCCTCGATTTTTGTACTACCATATGGCAAAGTTTCAAAGTTCCAGCTCTTACGGTTTGGGCTGCACGATGCGTTTTACGGCAGAAGAAAAATAATAATAATTAAAGCTGCAAGCAGCATTTATCGGGGTTCAAGCAGTTAAGGCCTTTCAGGCATTTAAGCACAAAAGCATCAAAAGTTATTACGTTTTATTTAACAAGCCAAAAATCTCGCTAGCGCCAACTAGTGGCTGATTTCTTTCAAAATTCTTACAGACCTCTAGAGCCATGATTTGAACATGCCTACCGAGTTTTGTTCCGATCGGCCTCCGTTAACCTTGTCTAATAGGTGCTCAAACTTCATTGGCCGATGGCGGCCATGTTTTTTGAGATACGCCAATGTCCTCATAGACATACATGGCACCTTGGACCAAGACACTGCATAACAATTTTCAAGTCATTTGGACTAACGGTCAGGTGGTTATAGCCCTTTTCATGTTTTTTTCATGTTATAGCGCCACCTATTGTTCAATCGTCGAGATTTATTTACTGTGACCCCAGATTGAACTCATACACATGTGTACCGAGTTTGGTGAAGATATCTCATTTACTTCTCGAGTTATAGCCATTTTAGTAAAATAGGCTCCTCCTACAACGTTCAATTAGCGCCCCCTATCGACCATGAATCAAAATTTCAACTTTTTTTCGATAATTATTGATATTCAGACTCCAGAGAACATTTCTGCACTGGTTTGGTTCCGATCGGACAAAAAACCAGGGACTAGTTCGCAAAAGTAGGTTTTTGACATAATTCAAAATGGCGGAAAATTTACATACCAGAAATGAAATCGGAGATATACGTTTTGACCTTTCGTCGTTAAGCTTTCCAACGATATAAGACACTTGAGCCTACGACATACGGTCTAGGAGTTATGAGCAGTTTCGCGCATTTGGTCGCTATAGCGCCACCTATGGGCCAATCGAGGTCATAATTTGATAACCTCTCCTCGATTTTTGTACTACCATATGGCAAAGTTTCAAGGTTCCTGGTCTTACGGTTTGGGCTGCACGATGCGTTTTACGGCGGAATAATAATAATAATAATAATAATAATAATAATAAAAATCAGTACAAATACAATAGGTGTTCAGCACTTCGTGCTTGAACCCCTAAAAATCAGGACAATTACAATAGGGTTTCAGCACTTCGTGCTTGAACCCCTAATAATAAAAATCAGCACAATTACAATAGGGTTTCAGCATTTCATGCTTGAACCCCTAATTAAAGCTGCAAGCAGCATTTATCGGGGTTCAAGCATTTAAGGCCTTTAAGCAGAAAAGCATCAAAAGTTATTAAGTTTTATTTAGCAAGCATGTAAGCACTGACATAATAGATGGAAAAGACCATTTACAGCCAATACAGGCAATGTACCATAGGAAATATATGGTTTAAAGCATTTTATAGGAGTTATAGTGCCATCTATGGACCGATCTCCATAAAATTGTTTACTGTGACCTCAAATTGAACCCATACACATGTGTACTGAGTTTGGTGAAGATATCTCATTTACTTCTTGAGTTATAGCCATTTTAGTAAAATAGGCTCCTCCCACAATAATTTACCACATTCTAGTATTATTTACTATGATTCTAGCATGATTGACATAGTTTACCATGATTTTATCTTAGTTTACCTTGATTTACCATATTCTAGCATGATTTACCATGATATACTACATTTTAGTATGATTTACCATTGTTTACTGTGATTCTAGCATGGTTTACCATAGTTTATCATGATTTATCATAGTTTACCATGATTTACCCTGTTCTAGCATGATTTACCATGATATACCACATTCTAACATGATTTACCATAGTTTATCATGGTTTACCATGATTTACCCTGTTCTAGAATGATTTGCCAGGATTCTAGCATGGTTTACCTTGATACACCACATTATAGTATTATTTACTATGATTTACCATGTTTCTAGCAATTATGTGAAGTGTCAGTGCAAATGAAGTGATAAACACTGACAAAATCTGATTGTGTTATAATAGTTATTGTTATATAAGTGATTTTTAGAGTCTAAATATGAATGTGAGCACATGTGAAAAGACTTCATTAATAAGTAGAATGGCCAGCAGAGGGCAGAAGAAGACCACTTATTGGCTCAGTTTCACTTTAAACTTCATGATTTTCACCAGTTTTCTGGACTAAAGCAAACCAGTTTTTCCATGTTAACTCAATAATGCATGCTTACACACACACACACACACACACACACACACACACACACACACACACACACACACACACAGAGAGAGAAATAAACATACACAAATACAAATATGTTTTTAATGTTTTGGAATATGTTATTGAGAAAATATATGTATTGGTCTATTAGAATTCCTTTGTGATCTAATAATATAAAAAAGAAAAGAAAAAAAGATTGCTTTTTAAAGCATTTGTTTGTTTCCCAATACTGAAAACTAATGAAAAGGTCATGCGTAATCCTGCTGCTCCCTCTAGTGGACAGTGGTATTACAGCTTCCATCTTACAGTTGAAGTGTTTGAATGAATTAATGAATGGGAATTTGGTTTTTCACTTATATCTCGGGAACCAGAAGGCGAAAAATTCTGAAACTCAGAGCATAGAGAGTGCTTGAGGAGCCCTGTTGAATGAGACCATCAATTACTTACTATGATTTACCATGTTTCTAGCGTGATTTACCACATTACTAGCAATTATGTGAAGTGTCAGTGCAAATGAAGTGATAAACACTGACAAAATATGATTGTGTTATAATAGTTATTGTAATATAAGTGTTTTCCATGTTAACTCAATAATGCATGCTTACACACACACACACACACACACACACACACACACAAATATGTTTTCAATGTCTTTAGGATGTGTTATTGTGAAAAAAATATTTTAATGGTCTAACCATTTCATATATTTCATTGTGATCTATATTATCAGTCCAATAATAAAAAAAAAAAAATAGCTTTAACCATTTGTTTGTTGGCCAAAGCTGAAAGCTGATAAAAAGATTAAATACTATGTGTAATACTGCTGCTCCCTCTAGTTGACAACAGTGGAATTACAGCCTACATCTTACAGTTGAAGTGTTTGAATGAATGAATGGGAATTTGGTTTTTCACTTATATCTCGGGAACCAGAAGGCGAAAAATTCTGAACCTCAGAGCATAGATAGTGCTTGAGGAGCACTGTTCAATGAGACCATCGCGGTGTTTTTGGGCGATTGGGTTCGGGAGTTATGACTGTTCAAAGGCATGTCTTTTGAGGCTTTTATCTCTGGAATGCCCAGGGCAAATTACACCACATTTGAATCGAAGCTAGCCAAGGACGGGCCCTTTCCAACGAGCTCTCACACAAGGCTCAGGGTGGTCTGGGTCGGGAGCTACGGCCGTTCAAAGTCGGGGGTCCCGCGGTCTGGCGATCCGCGGGGGGGGCGCGCTCCCGAGGCCCGCGACGACACGTTTCGATCAAGAGCCCGGAGAGGACCTTACCATAAAAATTTGAGCGCGCAACGACTTTCCGTTTTCGAGTTATGAGTGAATTTGTACTGGGGGGGGCGTGGCCTAAATGCCGTTTTACTTTCGTTTTCATGTTAAATGTTAAAATAATGATTTTATAAAGTCTAAATATGAATTATATAACAATATTAGGGAGTAGTATGATGAAATGACAGCAGGGGGCAGTAAAATACCACTTATTGGCTTAATATGGTATTCATTTTAAGGCTACATATTGAAGTGACCCTATTATAGCTATCCAAATGAAGTAGTTCAACTTTTTCTGACAATTATTGATCTAGTGAGTCCAGAGAATTGTATTGCACTGGTTTTTAAGATTATTTTATAAACATTATATGATCATATGGAAAACACAATTTACAGCCAATACAGGCAATTTACCATAGGAAATATATGGTTTTAAAGCTTTTTAACAGTTATAGCGCCAACTATGGTCCGATCTTCATAAAAATTTCCATGCTTCTTTAGCATGTTATGTCACATATGCTCATCAATTTTTGTGAAGTTCTGAGTTTTCCTTTAGGATTTATAGGCTTTTGAGTGCATTTTGCCACGCCCATTTTCTTTATGACCCAATATACCCATGCGAAAAATGCAAAAGTTAAACTTTTTTTCGATAATTATTGATCTAGAGAGTCCAGAGAATTGTCCTAGACTGGTCTGGTTCCGATCGGGCGAAAAACCAGGGACTAGTTCGCAAAAGTAGGTTTTTAACATATTCATGAATAATTAATTAATTGTTTGATTGACATTAGTGGTTCTTGAGGCAAAGTTGTTGAGCATGAGCAGATCTATCAAATGATATGCATTTTATGACGATAAGTGTAACACCACGTGATTACAGAGCCAAAAAAACTCGTTAGCGCCAACTAGTGGCCGATTTCTTTCAAAATTCTTACAGACCTCTAGGGCCATGAGTCGAACATGCCCATCGAGTTTCGTTCCGATCGACGTCCGTTAACCTTGTCTTATAGGTGCTCAAACTTCATTGGCCGATGGCGGCCATGTTTTTTGAGATACACCAATGTCCTCATAGACATACATGGCACCTTGGACCAAGACACTGCATACCAATTTTCAAGTCAATCGGACTAACGGTCAGGTGGTTATGGGCCGTTTTATGTTTTTTTCATGTTATAGCGCCACGATGTGGCCATTCGCCGCGGTTTTTTTACTGTGACCTCAAATTGACCTCTTACACATTTGTACCGAGTTTGGTGAAGATACCTCATTTACTTCTGGAGTTATAGCCGTTTTAGTAAAATAGGCTCCTCCCACAACATACATTTGGGCGCCCCTTAGCGACCGTGAATGGAAATTTCAACTTTTTTTCGATAATTATTGATATTCAGACTCCAGAGAACATTTCTGCACTGGTTTGGTTCCGATCGGGCAAAAAAACAGGGACTAGTTCGCAAAAGTAGGTTTTTGACAAAATTCAAAATGGCGGAAAATCTATCATGGCGGAAATGAAATCGGAGATATACGTTTTGTTCGTCAGGCATCCAGCTTTCCAATGATATAAGACACTTGAGTCTACGACATACGGTCTAGGAGTTATGAGCAGTTTCGCGCTTTTGGTCGCTATAGCGCCACCTATGGGCCATTCGAGGTCATAATTTGATAACCTCTCCTCGATTTTTGTACTACCATATGGCAAAGTTTCAAAGTTCCAGCTCTTACGGTTTGGGCTGCACGATGCGTTTTACGGCAGAAGAAAAATAATAATAATTAAAGCTGCAAGCAGCATTTATCGGGGTTCAAGCAGTTAAGGCCTTTAAGGCCTTTAAGCACAAAAGCATCAAAAGTTATTAAGTTTTATTTAGCAAGCATGTAACCACTGACATAATAGATGGAAAAGACCATTTACAGCCAATACAGGCAATGTACCATAGGAAATATATGGTTTTAAAGCTTTTTATAGCAGTTATAGTGCCATCTATGGACCGATCTCCATAAAATTGTTTACTGTGACCTCAAATTGAACCCATACACATGCGTACTGAGTTTGGTGAAGATATCTCATTTACTTCTTGAGTTATAGACATTTTAGTAAAATAGGCTCCTCCCACAATAATTTACCACATTCTAGTATTATTTACTATGATTCTAGCATGATTTACATAGTTTACCATGATTTTATCTTAGTTTACCTTGATTTACCATATTCTAGCATGATTTACCATGATATACTACATTCTAGTATGATTTACCATTGTTTACTGTGATTCTAGCATGGTTTACCATAGTTTATCATGATTTATCATAGTTTACCATGATTTACCCTGTTCTAGCATGATTTACCATGATATACCACATTCTAACATGATTTACCATAGTTTATCATGGTTTACCATGATTTACCCTGTTTTAGCATAGTTTACCATGATTTACCACGTTCTAGAATGATTTGCCAGGATTCTAGCATGGTTTACCTTGATACACCACATTATAGTATTATTCACTATGATTTACCATGTTTCTAGCAATTATGTGAAGTGTCAGTGCAAATGAAGTGATAAACACTGACAAAATCTGATTGTGTTATAATAGTTATTGTTATATAAGTGATTTTTAGAGTCTAAATATGAATGTGAGCACATGTGAAAAGACTTCATTAATAAGTAGAATGGCCAGCAGAGGGCAGTAGAAGACCACTTATTGGCTCACTTTCACTTTAAACTTCATGATTTTCACCAGTTTTCTGGACTAAAGCAAACCAGTTTTTCCATGTTAACTCAATAATGCATGCTTACATACACACATACACACACGCACACACACACACACACACACACACACACACACACACACACACACACACACACACACACAGAAATAAACATACACAAATGCACATATGTTTTTAATGTTTTGGAATATGTTATTGAGAAAATATATTTATTGGTCTATTAGAATTCCTTTTTGATCTAATAATATAAAAAAGAAAAGAAAAAAAAAAAGAAAAAAAGATTGCTTTTTAAAGCATTTGTTTGTTTCCCAATACTGAAAACTAATGAAAAGGTCATGCGTAATCCTGCTGCTCCCTCTAGTGGACAGTGGTATTACAGCTTCCATCTTACAGTTGAAGTGTTTGAATGAATTAATGAATGGGAATTTGATTTTTCACTTATATCTCGGGAACCAGAAGGCGAAAAATTCTGAAACTCAGAGCATAGAGAGTGCTTGAGGAGCCCTGTTGAATGAGACCATCAATTACTTACTATGATTTACCATGTTTCTAGCGTGATTTACCACATTACTAGCAATTATGTGAAGTGTCAGTGCAAATGAAGTGATAAACACTGACAAAATATGATTGTGTTATAATAGTTATTGTAATATAAGTGTTTTCCATGTTAACTCAATAATGCATGCTTACACACACACACACACACACACACACACAAATATGTTTTCAATGTCTTTAGGATGTGTTATTGTGAAAAAAATATTTTAATGGTTTAACCATTTCATATATTTCATTGTGATCTATATTATCAGTCCAATAATAAAAAAAAAAATAGCTTTAACCATTTGTTTGTTGGCCAAAGCTGAAAGCTGATAAAAAGATTAATACTATGTCTAATACTGCTGCTCCCTCTAGTTGACAACAGTGGAATTACAGCCTCCATCTTACAGTTGAAGTGTTTGAATGAATGAATGGGAATTTGGTTTTTCACTTATATCTCGGGAACCAGAAGGCGAAACATTCTGAACCTCAGAGCATAGATAGTGCTTGAGGAGCCCTGTTGAATGAGACCATCGCGGTGTTTTTGGGCGATTGGGTTCGGGAGTTATGACTGTTCAAAGGCATGTCTTTTGAGGCTTTTATCTCTGGAATGCCCAGGGCAAATTACACCACATTTGAATCGAAGCTAGCCAAGGACGGGCCCTTTCCAACGAGCTCTCACACAAGGTTCAGGGTGGTCTGGGTCGGGAGCTACGGCCGTTCAAAATCGGGGGTCTCGCGGTCTACCGATCGCCGGGGGGCGCGCTCCCGAGGCCCGCGATTACACGTTTCGATCAAGAGCGTGGAGAGGACCTTACCATTAAAATTTGAGCGCGCAACGACTTTCCGTTTTCGAGTTATGAGTGAATTTGTACTGGGGGGCGTGGCCTAAATGCCGTTTTACTTTCGTTTTCATGTTAAATGTTAAAATAATGATTTTATAAAGTCTAAATATGAATTATATAACAATATTAGGCAGTAGTATGATGAAATGACAGCAGGGGGCAGTAAAATACCACTTATTGGCTTAATATGGTATTCATTTTAAGGCTACATATTGAAGTGACCCTATTATAGCTATCCAAATGAAGTAATTCAACTTTTTCTGACAATTATTGATCTAGTGAGTCCAGAGAATTGTATTGCACTAGTTTTTAACATTATGATATGAAAATTATATGATCATATATGGAAAAGACCATTTACAGCAATACAGGCAGTTTACCATAGGAAATATATGATTTTAAAGCTTTTTAACAGTTATAGTGCCACCTATGGTCTGATCTCCATAAAAATTTCCATGCTTCTTTAGCATGTTATGTCACATATGCTCATCAATTTTTGTGAAGTTCTGAGTTTTCATTTAGGATTTATAGGCTTTTTAGTGTATTTTGCCACGCCCATTTTCTAAATGACCCTATTACAACCATCCAAATGCAACAGTTCAACTTTTTTTCGATAATTATTGATCTAGAGAGTCCAGAGAATTGCCCTAGACTGGTCTGGTTCTGATCGGGCGAAAAACCAGGGACTAGTTCGCAAAAGTAGGTTTTTAACATGTTTGCAAATATTTAATGAACGGTTTGATTGACATTAGTGGTTCTTGAGGCAAAGTTGTTGAGCATGAGCAGATCTATCAAATGATATGCATTTTGTGACGATAAGTGTAACACCACGTGATTACAGAGCCATAAAACTTGTTAGCGCCAACTAGTGGCCGATTTCTTTTAAAATTCTTACAGACCTCTAGGGCCATGAGTTGAACATGCCCATCGAGTTTTGTTCCGATCGGCCTCCGTTAACCTTGTCTAATAGGTGCTCAAACTTCATTGGCCAATGGCGGCCATGTTTTTCGAGATACGCCAATGTCCTCATAGACATACATGACACCTTGGACCAAGACACTGCATACCAATTTTCAAGTCAATCGGACTAACAGTCAGGTGGTTATAGCCTGTTTTATGTTTTTTTCATGTTATAGCGCCACCATGTGGCCAATCGCCGCGATTTTTTTACTGTGACCTCAGATTGACCTCTTACACATGTGTACCGAGTTTGGTAAAGATACCTCATTTACTTCTGGAGTTATAGCCATTTTAGTCAAATAGGCTCCGCCTCCTTCAAACATTTCAGCGCCCCTTAGCAACTGTGAATCGAAATTTCAACTTTTTTTCGATAATTATTGAAATTCAGACGCCTGTGAACATTTCTGCACTGGTTTGGTTCCGATTGGGCAAAAATCCAGGGACTAGTTCGCAAAAGTAGGTTTTGGACAAAATCCAATATGGCGGAAAAATTTGCATACCGGAAATGAAATCCTTGAGGCCATTTTTGTTCGGCTTGAGCCAAGGATTCTAATGATATAAGATACTTGAGTCTGTGATAAAGGGTTGATGAGATTTAAGCAAAAATATGCAATTTTTTTGTTTTTTGCGCTGTAGCGCCACCATCTGGCCGATTGGGACGAGTCCGGGTATCTGAGTAGCGAGCAAGACTACTACCATCTGACCGAGTTTCAGGTCTCTAGGCCTTACGGTTTGGGCTGCACGATGCGTTTTAGGGAAGAATAATAATAATAATTAAAGCTGCAAGCAGCATTTATCGGGGTTCAAGCAGTTAAGGCCTTTAAGGCATTTAAGCACAAAAGCATCAAAAGTTATTAAGTTTTATTTAGCAAGCATGTAACCACTGACATAATAGATGGAAAAGACCATTTACAGCCAATACAGGCAATGTACCATAGGAAATATATGGTTTTAAAGCTTTTTATAGCTGTTATAGTGCCATCTATGGACCGATCTCCATAAAATTGTTTACTGTGACCTCAAATTGAACCCATACACATGTGTACTGAGTTTGGTGAAGATATATAATTTACTTCTTGAGTTATAGCCATTTTAGTAAAATAGGCTCCTCCCACAATAATTTACCACATTCTAGTATTATTTACTATGATTTACCATGTTTCTAGCAATTATGTGAAGTGTCAGTGCAAATGAAGTGATAAACACTGACAAAATCTGATTGTGTTATAATAGTTATTGTTATATAAGTGATTTTTAGAGTCTAAATATGAATGTGAGCACATGTGAAAAGACTTCATTAATAAGTAGAATGGCCAGCAGAGGGCAGTAGAAGACCACTTATTGGCTCACTTTCACTTTAAACGTCATGATTTTCACCTGTTTTCTGGACTAAAGCAAACCAGTTTTTCCATGTTAACTCAATAATGCATGCTTACACACACACACACACACACACACACACACACACACACACACACACACACACACACACACACACACACACACACACACACACAGAGAGAGAGAAATAAACATACACAAATACAAATATGTTTTTAATGTTTTAGAATATGTTATTGAGAAAATATATTTATTGGTCTATTAGAATTCCTTTGTGATCTAATAATATAAAAAAGAAAAGAAAAAAAAAAGAAAAAAAGATTGCTTTTTAAAGCATTTGTTTGTTTCCCAATACTGAAAACTAATGAAAAGATCATATGTAATACTGCTGCTCCCTCTAGTGGACAGTGGTATTACAGCTTCCATCTTACAGTTGAAGTGATTGAATGAATTAATGAATGGGAATTTGGTTTTTCACTTATATCTCGGGAACCAGAAGGCGAAAAATTCTGAAACTCAGAGCATAGATATTGCTTGAGGAGCCCTGTTGAATGAGACCATCAATTATTTACTATGATTTACCATGTTTCTAGCGTGATTTACCACATTACTAGCAATTATGTGAAGTGTCAGTGCAAATGAAGTGATAAACACTGACAAAATATGATTGTGTTATAATAGTTATTGTAATATAAGTGTTTTCCATGTTAACTCAATAATGCATGCTTACACACACACACACACACACACACACACACACACACACACACACACACACACACACACACAAATATGTTTTCAATGTCTTTAGGATGTGTTATTGTGAAAAAATATTTTAATGGTCTAACCATTTCATATATTTCATTGTGATCTATATTATCAGTCCAATAATAATAATAAAAAAAAAATAGCTTTAACCATTTGTTTGTTGGCCAAAGCTGAAAGCTGATAAAAAGATTAATACTATGTCTAATACTGCTGCTCCCTCTAGTTGACAACAGTGGAATTACAGCCTCCATCTTACAGTTGAAGTGTTTGAATGAATGAATAGGAATTGGGTTTTTCACTTATATCTCGGGAACCAGAAGGCGAAAAATTCTGAAATTCAGAGCATAGATAGTTCTTGAGGAGCCCTGTTGAATGAGACCATCGCGGTGTTTTTGGGCGATTGGAGCCCGGAAATATGACCGTTCAAATGCATATCTATTGGGGCTTTTATCTCTGGAATGCCCTGGGCAAATTACACCACATTTGAATCGAAGCTAGCCAAGAACTGGCCCTTTCCAACGAGCTCTCACACAAGGTTCGGGGTGGTCTGGGTCGGGAGTTTCGGCCGTTCAAAATCGGGGGTCCCACGAATTTGCGATTCGTGGGGGGCGCGCTCCCGAGGCCCGCGATGACACGTTTCGATCAAGAGCCCGGAGAGGACCTTACCATCAAAATTTGAGCGCGCAACGACTTTCCGTTTTCAAGTTATGAGTGAATTTGTACTGGGGGGGCGTGGCCTAAATGCCGTTTTACTTTCGTTTTCATGTTAAATGTTAAAATAATGATTTTATCAAGTCTAAATATGAATTATATAACAATATTAGGGAGTAGTATGATGAAATGACAGCAGGGGGCAGTAAAATACCACTTATTGGCTTAATATGGTATTCATTTTAAGGCTACATATTGAAGTGACCCTATTATAGCTATCCAAATTAAGTAGTTCAACTTTTTCCTGACAATTATTGATCTAGTGAGTCCAGAGAATTGTATTGCACTGGTTTTTAACATTATTTTATAAACATTATATGATCATATGGAAAAGACCATTTACAGCCAATACAGGCAATTTACCATAGGAAATATATGATTTTAAAGCTTTTTAACAGTTATAGTGCCACCTATGGTCTGATCTCCATAAAAATTTCCATGCTTCTTTAGCATGTTATGTCACATATGCTCATCAATTTTTGTGAAGTTCTGAGTTTTCGTTTAGGATTTATAGGCTTTTGAGTGCATTTTGCCACGCCCATTTTCTTTATGACCCAATATACCCATGTGAAAAATGCTAAAGTTCAACTTTTTTTTGATAATTATTTATCTAGAGAGTCCATAGAATTGTCCTAGACTTGTTTGGTTCCGATCGGGCGAAAAACCTAGGACTAGTTCGCAAAAGTAGGTTTTTAACATAATTATGAATATTTAATGAACGGTTTGATTGACAGCAATGGTTCTTGAGGCAAAGTTGTTCAGCATGAGCAGATCTATCAAATGATATGCATTTTGTGACAATAAGTGTAACACCACGTGATTACAGAGCCATTAAACTCGTTAGCGCCAACTAGTGGCCGATTTCTTTCAAAATTCTTACAGACCTCTAGGGCCATGAGTCGAATATGCCCATCGAGTTTCGTTCCGATTGGCCTCCGTTAACCTTGTCTAATAGGTGCTCAAACTTCATTGGCCGATGGCGGCCATGTTTTTCGAGATACACCAATGTCCTCATAGACATACATGGCACCTTGGACCAAGACACTGCATACCAATTTTCAAGTCAATCGGACTAACGGTCAGGTGGTTATAGCCTGTTTTATGTTTTTTCCATCTTATAGCGCCACCATGTGGCCAATCGCCGCGATTTTTGTATTGTGACCTCAGATTGACCTCTTACACGTGTGTACCAAGTTTGGTGAAGATACCTCATTTACTTCTGGAGTTATAGCCATTTTAGTAAAATAGGCCCCTCCCACAACGTACGTTTTGGCGCCCCTTAGCGTCCGTGAATCGAAATTTCAACTTTTTTTCGATAATTATTGATCTACAGTCTCTAGAGAACATTTCTGCACTGGTTTGGTTCCGATTGGGCGAAAAACCTAGGACTAGTTCGCAAAAGTAGGTTTTTGACAAAATTCAAAATGGCGGAAAATCTATCATGGCGGAAATGAAATCGGAGATATACATTTTGTACGTCAGGCGTCCTGCTTTCCAATGATATAAGACACTTGAGTCTACGACATACGGTCTAGGAGTTATGAGCAGTTTCACGCTTTTGGTCGCTATAGCGCCACCTATGGGCCAATCGAGTTCATACTTTGATACGTTCTCCCCAAATTGAGGACTACCATTTGGCCAACTTTCAAGGTTCCAGCTCTTACGGTTTGGTCTGCACGATGCGTTTTAGGGGAAAATAATAATAATAATAAAAATCCTTACAATAACAATAGGGTTTCAGCACTTCGTGCTTGAACCCCTAATAATAAAAATCAGCACAATTACAATAGGGTTTCAGCACTTCGTGCTTGAACCCCTAATTAAAGCTGCAAGCAGCATTTATCGGGGTTCAAGCATTTAAGGCCTTTAAGCACATAAGCATTTAAGACATTAAGATTTATTTAGAAAGCTTTTAACCACTGAAATAATAGATGGAAAAGTCCATTTACAGCCAATACAGGCAATTTACCATAAGAAAAATATGGTTTTCAAAGCTTTTTAACAGTTATAGCGCCACCTATGGTCCGATCTCCATAATATTTTGCATGGTTATTAATGATGTTATGTCACATATGCTCACCAATTTTTGTGAAGTTCTGAGTTTTTATATATGATTTATAGGCTTTTGAGTGTATTTTGCCACACCCATTTTATAAATGACCCTATTACAGCCACCCAAATGCAAAAGTTCAACTTTTTTTTCGATAATTATTGATCTAGAGAGTCCAGAGAATTGCCCTAAACTGGTCTGGTTCCGATCGGGCAAAAAACCTAGGACTAGTTCGCAAAAGTAGGTTTTTAACATATTCGCGAATAATTAATGAATGGTTTGATTGACATTAGTGGTTCTTGAGGCTAAGTTGTTGAGCATGAGCAGATCTATCAAATGATATGCATTTTGTGACGATAAGTGTAACACCACGTGATTACAGAGCCATAAAACTCGTTAGCGCCAACTAGTGGCCGATTTCTTTCAAAATTCTTACAGACCTTTAGGGCCATGAGTCGAACATGCCCATCGAGTTTCGTTCCGATCGGCCTCCGTTAACCTTGTCTAATAGGTGCTCAAACTTCATTGGCTGATGGCGGCCATGTTTTTTGAGATACACTAATGTCCTCATAGACATACATGGCACCTTGGACCAAGACACTGCATACCAATTTTCAAGTCAATCGGACTAACGGTCAGGTGGTTATAGCCCATTTTATGTTTTTTTAATGTTATAGCGCCACCATGTGGCCAATCGCCGCGATTATTTTACTGTGACCTCAGATTGACCTCTTACACATGTGTACCGAGTTTGGTGAAGATACCTCATTTACTTCTGGAGTTATAGCCATTTTAGTAAAATAGGCTCCGCCTTCTTCAAACGTTTTGGCGCCCCTTAGCGACCGTGAATCGAAATTTCAACTTTTTTTCGATAATTATTGATATTCAGACTACTGTGAACATTTCTGCACTGGTTTGGTTCCGATCGGGCGAAAAACCAGGGACTAGTTCGCAAAAGTAGGTTTTGGACAAAATCCAAAATGGCGGAAAAATTTGCATACCGGAAATAAAATACCTCCTATATTTCTTGTTCGGCTTGAGCCAAGGATTCCAATGATGTATGACACTTGAAGCTGAGACAAATGGTTATTGAGATATGAGCAAAATAGTGATTTTTTTTTGTTTTTTGCGCTATAGCGCCACCTATTGGCCAATCGGGCTCATACTTTGATAACCTCTCCTCGATTTTTATACTACCTTGTGGCCAAGTTTCAAGTCTCTAGCTCTTACGGTTTGGGCTGCACGATGCGTTTTAGCGGAGAAGAATAATAATAATAATAATAAAAATCCTTACAATTACAATAGGGTTTCAGCACTTCGTGCTTGAACCCCTAATTAAAGCTGCAAGCAGCATTTATCGGGGTTCAAGCATTTAAGGCCTTTAAGCACATAAGCATTTAAGACATTAAGTTTTATTTAGAAAGCTTTTAACCACTGAAATAATAGATGGAAAAGTCCATTTACAGCCAATACAGGCAATTTACCATAGGAAATATATGGTTTTCAAACCTTTTTAACAGTTATAGCGCCACCTATGATCCGATCAACATGAAATTTGGCATGCTTGTTTAGAATATTATGGCACATATGCTCACCAATTTTCGTGAAGTTCTGAGTTTTCGTTTAGGATTTATAAGCTTTTGAGTGCATTTTGCCACACCCATTTTCTTTATGACCCAATTATAGCCATATGAAAAATTCAAAAGTTCAACTTTTTTTCGATAATTATTGATCAGGAGAGTCCAGAGAATTGTCCTAGACTGGTCTGGTTCCGATCGGGCGAAAAACCAGGGACTAGTTCGCAAAAGTAGGTTTTTAACATATTCGCAAATAATTAATGAACGATTTGATTGACAGCAATGGTTCTTGAGGCAAAGTTGTTCAACATGAGCAGATCTATCAAATGATATGCATTTTGTGACAATAAGTGTAACACCACGTGATTACAGAGCCGTAAAACTCGTTAGCGCCAACTAGTGGCCGATTTCTTTCAAAATTCTTACAGACCTCTAGGGCCATGAGTCGAACATGCCCATCAAGTTTCGTTCCGATCAGCCTCCGTTAACCTTGTCTAATAGTTGCTCAAACTTCATTGGCCGATGGCGGCCATGTTTTTTGAGATACACCAATGTCCTCATAGACATACATGGCACCTTGGACCAAGACACTGCATACCAATTTTCAAGTCAATCGGACTAACGGTCAGGTGGTTATAGCCTGTTTTATGTTTTTTTCATATTATAGCGCCACCTAGTCTTCAATCGTCGCAATTTTTTTACCGTGACCCCAGATTGACCTCTTACACATGTGTACCGAGTTTGGTGAAGATACCTCATTTACTTCTGGAGTTATAGCCATTTTAGTAAAATAGGCTCCGCCTCCTTCAAACGTTTTGGCGCCCCTTAGCGACCGTGAATCGAAATTTCAACTTTTTTTCGATAATTATTGATAATCAGACTCCTGTGAACATTTCTGCACTGGTTTGGTTCCGATCGGGCAAAAATCCAGGGACTAGTTCGCAAAAGTATGTTTTGGACAAAATCCAATATGGCGGAAAAATTTGCATACCGGAAATGAAATCCTTGAGGCCAGTTTTGTTCGGCTTGACCCAAGGATTCCAGTGATATAAGACACTTGAGGCTGTGACAAAGGGTTGATGAGATTTAAGCAAAAATATGCAATTTTTTTGTTTTTTGCACTGTAGCGCCACCTATTGGCCAATCTGGGTCATATTCTCTGAACCTCTCCTCGATTTTTGTACTACCTTCTGGCAAAGTTTCAAGTCTCTAGCACTTACGGTTTGGGCTGCACGATGCGTTTTACGGCAGAATAATAATAATAATTAAAGCTGCAAGCAGCATTTATCGGGGTTCAAGCTGTTAAGGCCTTTAAGGTTTATAAGCACAAAAGCATCAAAAGTTATTAAAATTTATTTAGCAAGCATGTAAACACTGACATTATAGATGAAAAAGACCATTTACAGCCAATGCAGGCAATTTACCATAGGTAATATATGGTTTTAAAGCTTTTTAACAGTTATAGCGCCACCTTTGGTCCGATCTCCATAAAATTTGGCATGCTTGTTAATGATGTTATGTCACATATGCTCACCAATTTTTGTGAAGTTCTGAGTTTTCATTTAGGATTTATAAGCATTTTAGTGTATTTTGCCACGCCCCTTTTATAAATTACCCTATTACAGCCACCCAAATGCAAAAGTTAAACTTTTTTTCGATAATTATTGATCTAGAGAGTCCAGAGAATTGTCCTAGACTGGTCTGGTTCCGATCGGGCGAAAAACCAGGGACTAGTTCGCAAAAGTAGGTTTTTAACATATTCATGAATAATTAATTAATGGATTGATTGACATTAGTGGTTCTTGAGGCAAAGTTGTTGAGCATGAGCAGATCTATCAAATGATATGCATTTTATGACGATAAGTGTAACACCACGTGATTACAGAGCCAAAAAACTCGTTAGCGCCAACTAGTGGCCGATTTCTTTCAAAATTCTTACAGACCTCTAGGGCCATGAGTCGAACATGCCCATCGAGTTTCGTTCCGATCGACGTCCGTTAACCTTGTCTTATAGGTGCTCAAACTTCATTGGCCGATGGCGGCCATGTTTTTTGAGATACACCAATGTCCTCATAGACATACATGGCACCTTGGACCAAGACACTGCATACCAATTTTCAAGTCAATCGGACTAACGGTCAGGTGGTTATGGGCCGTTTTATGTTTTTTTCATGTTATAGCGCCACCATGTGGCCATTCGCCGCGGTTTTTTTACTGTGACCTCAAATTGACCTCTTACACATTTGTACCGAGTTTGGTGAAGATACCTCATTTACTTCTGGAGTTATAGCCGTTTTAGTAAAATAGGCTCCTCCCACAACATACATTTGGGCGCCCCTTAGCGACCGTGAATGGAAATTTCAACTTTTTTTCGATAATTATTGATATTCAGACTCCAGAGAAAATTTCTGCACTGGTTTGGTTCCAATCGGGCAAAAAACCAGGGACTAGTTCGCAAAAGTAGGTTTTTGACAAAATTCAAAATGGCGGAAAATCTATCATGACGGAAATGAAATCGGAGATATACGTTTTGTTCGTCAGGCATCCAGCTTTCCAATGATATAAGACACTTGAGTCTACGACATATGGTCTAGGAGTTATGAGCAGTTTCGCGCTTTTGGTCGCTATAGCGCCACCTATGGGCCATTCGAGGTCATAATTTGATAACCTCTCCTCGATTTTTGTACTACCATATGGCAAAGTTTCAAAGTTCCAGCTCTTACGGTTTGGGCTGCACGATGCGTTTTACGGCGGAATAATAATAATAATAATAATTAAAGCTGCAAGCAGCATTTATCGGGGTTCAAGCAGTTAAGGCCTTTAAGCACACAAGCATCAAAAGACATTAAGTTTTATTTAGCAAGCATTTAACAACTGACATAATAGACGGAAAAGACCATTTACAGCCAATACAGGCAGTTTACCATGGGAAATATATGGTTTTAAAGCTTTTTAACAGTTATAGCGCCACCTTTGGTCCGATCTCCATAAAATTTGGCATGCTTGTTAATGATGTTATGTCACATATGCTCACCAATTTTTGTGAAGTTCTGAGTTTTCATTTATGATTTATAGGCGTTTTAGTGTATTTTGCCACTCCCCTTTTATAAATTACCCTATTACAGCCACCCAAATGCAAAAGTTCAACTTTTTTTTCGATAATTATTGATCTAGAGAGTCCAGAGAATTGTCCTAGACTGGTCTGGTTCCGATCGGGCGAAAAACCAGGGACTAGTTCGCAAAAGTAGGTTTTTAACATATTCATGAATATTTAATGAACGGTTTGATTGACAGCAATGGTTCTTGAGGCAAAGTTGTTCAGCATGAGCAGATCTATCAAATGATATGCATTTTGTGACGATAAGTGTAACACTACGTGATTACAGAGCCATAAAACTCGTTAGCGCCAACTAGTGGCCGATTTCTTTCAAAATTCTTACAGACCTCTAGGGCCATGAGTCGAACATGCCCATCGAGTTTCGTTCCGATCGGCCTCCGTTAACCTTGTCTAATAGTTGCTCAAACTTCATTGGCCGATGGCGGCCATGTTTTTTGAGATACACCAATGTCCTTATAGACATACATGGCACCTTGGACCAAGACACTGCATACCAATTTTCAAGTCAATCGGACTAACGGTCAGGTGGTTATAGCCTGTTTTATGTTTTTTTCATATTATAGCGCCACCTAGTCTTCAATCGTCGCGATTTTTTTACCGTGACCCCAGATTGACCTCTTACACATGTGTACCGAGTTTGGTGAAGATACCTCATTTACTTCTGGAGTTATAGCCATTTTAGTAAAATAGGCTCCGCCTCCTGCAAACGTTTTGACACGCCTTAGCAACCGTGGATCGAAATTTCAACTTTTTTTCGATAATTATTGATATTCAGACCCCTGTGAACATTTCTGCACTGGTTTGGTTCCGATCGGGCAAAAAACCAGGGACTAGTTCGCAAAAGTAGGTTTTGGACAAAATCCAATATGGCGGAAAAATTTGCATACCGGAAATGAAATCCTTGAGGCCATTTTTGTTCGGCTTGACCCAAGGATTCCAATGATATAAGACACTTGAGTCTGTGACAAACGGTTAATGAGATTTAAGCAAAAATATGCAATTTTTTTGTTTTTTGCGCTGTAGCGCCACCTATTGGCCAATCTGGCTCATATTTTGATAACCTCTCCTCGATTTTTGTACTACCATCTGGCAAAGTTTCAAGTCTCTAGCACTTACGGTTTGGGCTGCACGATGCGTTTTAGGGGAAAATAATAATAATAATAATAAAAATCAGTACAATTACAATAGGGTTTCAGCACTTCGTGCTTGAACCCCTAATTAAAGCTGCAAGCAGCATTTATCGGGGTTCAAGCAGTTAAGGCCTTTAAGGCATTTAAGCACAAAAGCATCAAAAGTTATTAAGTTTTATTTAACAAACCAAAAATCTCGCTAGCGCCAACTAGTGGCTGATTTCTTTCAAAATTCTTACAGACCTCTAGAGCCATGATTTGAACATGCCTACCGAGTTTTGTTCCGATCGGCCTCCGTTAACCTTGTCTAATAGATGCTCAAACTTCATTGGCCGATGGCGGCCATGTTTTTTGAGATACGCTAATGTCCTCATAGACATACATGGCACCTTGGACCAAGACACTGCATACCAATTTTCAAGTCATTTGGACTAACGGTCAGGTGGTTATAGCCCTTTTCATGTTTTTTTCATGTTATAGCGCCACCTATTGTTCAATCGTCGAGATTTATTTACTGTGACCCCAGATTGAACTCATACACATGTGTACCAAGTTTGGTGAAGATATCTCATTTACTTCTCGAGTTATAGCCATTTTAGTAAAATAGGCTCCTCCTACAACGTTCAATTAGCGCCCCCTATCGACCATGAATCAAAATTTCAACTTTTTTTCGATAATTATTGATATTCAGACTCCAGAGAACATTTCTGCACTGGTTTGGTTCCGATCGGACAAAAAACCAGGGACTAGTTTGCAAAAGTAGGTTTTTGACATAATTCAAAATGGCGGAAAATTTACATACCAGAAATGAAATCGGAGATATACGTTTTGACCTTTAGTCGTTAAGCTTTCCAACGATATAAGACACTTGAGCCTACGACATACGGTCTAGGAGTTATGAGCAGTTTCGCGCTTTTGGTCGCTATAGCGCCACCTATGGGCCAATCGAGGTCATAATTTGATAACCTCTCCTCGATATTTGTACTACCATATGGCAAAGTTTCAAGGTTCCTGGTCTTACGGTTTGGGCTGCACGATGCGTTTTACGGCGGAATAATAATAATAATAATAATTAAAGCTGCAAGCAGCATTTATCGGGGTTCAAGCAGTTAAGGCCTTTAATGCATTTAAGCACAAAAGCATCAAAAGTTGTTAAGTTTTACACGACGTGATTACAGAGCCATAAAACTCGTTAGCGCCAACTAGTGGCCG
Organism: Leuciscus idus; assembly: GCA_021554675.1. Lineage (NCBI taxonomy): Eukaryota > Metazoa > Chordata > Actinopteri > Cypriniformes > Leuciscidae > Leuciscus > Leuciscus idus. The sequence continues at coordinate 134,722 of CM038623.1, read as the reverse complement.
ATTTCTTTCAAAACTCTTACAGACCTCTAGGGCCATGAGTCGAACATGCCCATCGAGTTTCATTCCGATTGAGCACCTTGTCTAATAGGTGCTCAAATTTCATTGGTCGATGGCGGCCATGTTTTTTGAGATACGCCAATGTCCTCATAGACATACATGGCACCTTGGACCAAGACACTGCATACCAATTTTCAAGTCAATCGGACTAACGGTCAGGTGGTTATAGCCCTTTTCATGTTTTTTTCATGTTATAGCGCCACCTAGTGTTCAATTGTCACGATTTTTTTACTGTGATCTCAGATTGAACTCATACACATGTGTACCAAGTTTGGTGAAGATATCTCATTTACATCTCGAGTTATAGCCATTTTAGTAAAATAGGCTCCTCCCACAACACTAATTTATCACCCCCTAGCGACCAGGAATCGGAATTTCGACTTTTTTTCGATAATTATTGATAAGCAGACTCCAGAGAACATTTCTGTACTGGTTTGGTTCCGATCGGAGAAAAAAACAGGGACTAGTTCGCAAAAGTAGGTTTTTGACATAATTCAAAATGGCGGAAAATTTGCATACCGGAAATGAAATCGGAGATATACGTTTTGACCTTCATGAGACCAGCTTTCCAAAGATATAAGACACTTGAGTCTACGACATACGGTCTAGGAGTTATGAGCAGTTTCGCGCTTTTGGTTGCTATAGCGCCACCTATGGGCCAATTGGGGTCATACTTTGATAGGTTCTCCCCAAATTGAGGACTACCATTTGGCCAAGTTTCAAGGTTCCAGCTCTTACGGTTTGGTCTGCACGATGCGTTTTAGGGGAAAATAATAATAATAATAATAATAATAAAAATCAGTACAATTACAATAGGGTTTCAGCATTTCATGCTTGAACCCCTAATTAAAGCTGCAAGCAGCATTTATCGGGGTTCAAGCAGTTAAGGCCTTTCAGGCATTTAAGCACAAAAGCATCAAAAGTTATTACGTTTTATTTAACAAGCCAAAAATCTCGCTAGCGCCAACTAGTGGCTGATTTCTTTCAAAATTCTTACAGACCTCTAGAGCCATGATTTGAACATGCCTACCGAGTTTTGTTCCGATCGGCCTCCGTTAACCTTGTCTAATAGGTGCTCAAACTTCATTGGCCGATGGCGGCCATGTTTTTTGAGATACGCCAATGTCCTCATAGACATACATGGCACCTTGGACCAAGACACTGCATAACAATTTTCAAGTCATTTGGACTAACGGTCAGGTGGTTATAGCCCTTTTCATGTTTTTTTCATGTTATAGCGCCACCTATTGTTCAATCGTCGAGATTTATTTACTGTGACCCCAGATTGAACTCATACACATGTGTACCAAGTTTGGTGAAGATATCTCATTTACTTCTCGAGTTATAGCCATTTTAGTAAAATAGGCTCCTCCTACAACGTTCAATTAGCGCCCCCTATCGACCATGAATCAAAATTTCAACTTTTTTTCGATAATTATTGATATTCAGACTCCAGAGAACATTTCTGCACTGGTTTGGTTCCGATCGGACAAAAAACCAGGGACTAGTTCGCAAAAGTAGGTTTTTGACATAATTCAAAATGGCGGAAAATTTACATACCAGAAATGAAATCGGAGATATACGTTTTGACCTTTAGTCGTTAAGCTTTCCAACGATATAAGACACTTGAGCCTACGACATACGGTCTAGGAGTTATGAGCAGTTTCGCGCATTTGGTCGCTATAGCGCCACCTATGGGCCAATCGAGGTCATAATTTGATAACCTCTCCTCGATTTTTGTACTACCATATGGCAAAGTTTCAAGGTTCCTGGTCTTACGGTTTGGGCTGCACGATGCGTTTTACGGCGGAATAATAATAATAATAATAATAATAATAATAATAATAAAAATCAGTACAAATACAATAGGTGTTCAGCACTTCGTGCTTGAACCCCTAATTAAAGCTGCAAGCAGCATTTATCGGGGTTCAAGCATTTAAGGCCTTTAAGCACATAAGCATTTAAGACATTAAGATTTATTTAGAAAGCTTTTAACCACTGAAATAATAGATGGAAAAGTCCATTTACAGCCAATACAGGCAATTTACCATAAGAAAAATATGGTTTTCAAAGCTTTTTAACAGTTATAGCGCCACCTATGGTCCGATCTCCATAATATTTTGCATGGTTATTAATGATGTTATGTCACATATGCTCACCAATTTTTGTGAAGTTCTGAGTTTTTATATATGATTTATAGGCTTTTGAGTGTATTTTGCCACACCCATTTTATAAATGACCCTATTACAGCCACCCAAATGCAAAAGTTCAACTTTTTTTTCGATAATTATTGATCTAGAGAGTCCAGAGAATTGCCCTAAACTGGTCTGGTTCCGATCGGGCAAAAAACCTAGGACTAGTTCGCAAAAGTAGGTTTTTAACATATTCGCGAATAATTAATGAATGGTTTGATTGACATTAGTGGTTCTTGAGGCTAAGTTGTTGAGCATGAGCAGATCTATCAAATGATATGCATTTTGTGACGATAAGTGTAACACCACGTGATTACAGAGCCATAAAACTCGTTAGCGCCAACTAGTGGCCGATTTCTTTCAAAATTCTTACAGACCTTTAGGGCCATGAGTCGAACATGCCCATCGAGTTTCGTTCCGATCGGCCTCCGTTAACCTTGTCTAATAGGTGCTCAAACTTCATTGGCTGATGGCGGCCATGTTTTTTGAGATACACTAATGTCCTCATAGACATACATGGCACCTTGGACCAAGACACTGCATACCAATTTTCAAGTCAATCGGACTAACGGTCAGGTGGTTATAGCCCATTTTATGTTTTTTTAATGTTATAGCGCCACCATGTGGCCAATCGCCGCGATTATTTTACTGTGACCTCAGATTGACCTCTTACACATGTGTACCGAGTTTGGTGAAGATACCTCATTTACTTCTGGAGTTATAGCCATTTTAGTAAAATAGGCTCCGCCTTCTTCAAACGTTTTGGCGCCCCTTAGCGACCGTGAATCGAAATTTCAACTTTTTTTCGATAATTATTGATATTCAGACTACTGTGAACATTTCTGCACTGGTTTGGTTCCGATCGGGCGAAAAACCAGGGACTAGTTCGCAAAAGTAGGTTTTGGACAAAATCCAAAATGGCGGAAAAATTTGCATACCGGAAATAAAATACCTCCTATATTTCTTGTTCGGCTTGAGCCAAGGATTCCAATGATGTATGACACTTGAAGCTGAGACAAATGGTTATTGAGATATGAGCAAAATAGTGATTTTTTTTTGTTTTTTGCGCTATAGCGCCACCTATTGGCCAATCGGGCTCATACTTTGATAACCTCTCCTCGATTTTTATACTACCTTGTGGCCAAGTTTCAAGTCTCTAGCTCTTACGGTTTGGGCTGCACGATGCGTTTTAGCGGAGAAGAATAATAATAATAATTAAAGCTGCAAGCAGCATTTATCGGGGTTCAAGCATTTAAGGCCTTTAAGCACATAAGCATTTAAGACATTAAGATTTATTTAGAAAGCTTTTAACCACTGAAATAATAGATGGAAAAGTCCATTTACAGCCAATACAGGCAATTTACCATAGGAAATATATGGTTTTCAAAGCTTTTTAACAGTTATAGCGCCACCTATGGTCCGATCTACATGAAATTTTGCATGCTTGTTTAGAATGTTATGGCACATATGCTCACCAATTTTCGTGAAGTTCTGAGTTTTCATTTATGATTTATAGGCTTTTTAGTGTATTTTGCCACGCCCATTTTATAAATGACCCTATTACAGCCACCCAAATGCAAAAGTTCAACTTTTTTTCGATAATTATTTATCTAGAGAGTCCAGAGAATTGTCCTAGACTGGTCTGGTTCCGATCGGGCGAAAAACCAGGGACTAGTTCGCAAAAGTAGGTTTTTAACATATTCATGAATATTTAATGAACGGTTTGATTGACAGCAATGGTTCTTGAGGCAAAGTTGTTTAGCATGAGCAGATCTATCAAATGATATGCATTTTGTGATGATAAGTGTAACACCACGTGATTACAGAGCCATAAAACTCGTTAGCGCCAACTAGTGGCCGATTTCTTTCAAAATTCTTACAGACCTCTAGGGGCTTGAGCCGAACATGCCCACCGAGTTTCGCTCCGATCGGACTTCGTTAACGGTGCTCAAATTTCATTGGCCAATGGCGGCCATGTTTTTTGAGATACGCCAATATCCTTTTAGACATACATGGCCCTTTGGGCCAAGACACTGCATACCAAATTTCAAGTCATTCGGAAAAACGGTCAGGTGTCTATACGTTTTTTTTGTTTTATAGCGCCACCATGTGGCCAATCGACGCAATTTTTTTACTGTGACCTCAGATTGACCTCTTACACATGTGTACCAAGTTTGGTGAAGTTTACTTAATTACTTCTTGAGTTATAGCCATTTTAGTAAAATAGGCTCCTCCCACAACGTTAATTTTGCACCCCCTAGCGACCATGAATCGAAATTTCAACTTTTTTTCGATAATTATTGATCATCAGACTCCAGTGAACAATTCTGCACTGGTTTGGTTCCGATCGGGCCAAAAACCAGGGACTAGTTTGCAAAAGTAGGTTTTTGACAAAATTCAAAATGGCGGAAAATCTATAATGGCGGAAATAAAATCGGAGATATACGTTTTGTTCGCCAGGCGACCACCTTTCCAATGATATAAGACACTTGAGTCTATGACTTACCGTCTAGGAGTTATGAGCAGTTTCGCGCATTTGGTTGCTATAGCGCCACCTATGGGCCAATCGGCGTCATAATTTGATAACCTCTCCTCGATTTTTGTACTACCATCTGGCAAAGTTTCAAGGTTCCAGCTCTTACGGTTTGGGCTGCACGATGCGTTTTACGGCGGAAGAATAATAATAATAAAAATCAGGACGATTACAATAGGGTTTCAGCACTTCGTGCTTGAACCCCTAATAATAAAAATCCTTACAATTACAATAGGGTTTCAGCACTTCGTGCTTGAACCCCTAATTAAAGCTGCAAGCAGCATTTATCGGGGTTCAAGCAGTTAAGGCCTTTAAGGACTTTAAGCACAAAAGCATCAAAAGTTGTTAAGTTTTACACCACGTGATTACAGAGCCATAAAACTCATTAGCGCCAACTAGTGGCCGATTTCTTTCAAAACTCTTACAGACCTCTAGGGCCATGAGTCGAACATGCCCATCGAGTTTCGTTCCGATTGGCCTCCGTTAACCTTGTCTAATAGGTGCTCAAATTTCATTGGTCGATGGCGGCCATGTTTTTCGAGATACGCCAACGTCCTCATAGACATACATGGCACCTTGGACCAAGACACTGCATACCAATTTTCAAGTCAATTGGACTAACGGTCAGGTGGTTATAGCCTGTTTTATGTTTGGAACATGTTTTGTTCCTCGCGGAGTACCTCTGGAATGCTTCTGCGGAGGTTTATTGTTTTATCCGCAGCAATAAAGTTTGTCGGCGTCTAAATGGATCGCGCTCTGGATCACTAACAGGAATTATTCTCGTCATGTATACACTTAACTTGATGAAAAGCGGGATTGACGCACTGCAAGCAGAGAGATGATTTCTGGCTGCCTCCGCAAAAATTGTCTTCGGCGGACAGCCCGCTGTCTTTGGAACGATTTTAGTACTTTTGCGGCAGACAAACACATGTGTTTCTCTTTCTGGATCTTTTCTTTGAAAACAAAACCAAAGGTTAAAAAAAAAAAAAGAACAAATGTGAAGCGAGCAATTCTATCCATTTTGACGCCTTTTCATTCATAGCGGTTACCAAGCAACACGATTACGCACCAGCTGCAACTTGATGACACAAGCATACTGCGGTTCGGATACAAATAATATGTGAACACAAGTCCATCGGGGGCAGGGGGGAGCAATCGAACTCGGGTTAGGAACAGGCAATCGAACCAAGTGTGAAAGCGCCCTTAGTCTAGTTTTAGTCAATGAAAATTGTATTTTAGTCTCTTTTTAGAAATGCAATTCTATTTAACCCAGTCAATATAGTGTATCACTATGGAAAAATAGCGAAAATAGTGAACAGAAAAGTAACACTCGTCTCATTCGTGGAGGTTGAAAAACAAGTTCTTTCTGACATCCAAGATTTACTGTATTAATTTAAATGCAAAAGAAAAGGCATGAGAGTCGGTTGTTTTTGTCAATTTTAAGTTTTAATTTAAAATATTTGTCATTTTAATATAACTATATGGCTAAATATTTTATCACTTGCTAATAAATCTAGATAGAAGTAGTGCATTGAATACATTGTTTAAATTGTGCTTAAAAGTGAATTACGACCATTAAAGAGTATGTGTGTACAAAGAGAATCGTAATGCTGACAAAACTTTTTTTAAATAAAAGTATTTGATAACTTCTGGATTTGAAATAAAAATAGTGAGTATGTGTTTGTGGTTCAGCCGTGGATCAGTTACGCACTGCAAACGCAGCATATGTGAAAGCACTATAGCGAGTGCTGCTCCTGCACCGCATATGCACTGCACACGGAGTATGGGCCCTATCTTGCACCCAGCGCAATTGACTTTGTACACCGACGCATGTATCATTCCTATTTTGCACCCGCGCACAGCGGACTTTTCCCTCCACAGACGCACGTCGGTTAACTAAGAAATACACTTGCGCTCCCGGGGGCGGTTCAGCGCAAAGAGGCGGCGTGTTCCGGCGCAAACGTTCCCTCATGCTATTTTGCACGTTTAGAAAACAATTCCGCCACTAACTGAAAAAATCTAGTTTAAAGTCAGTGGCGCGTTGCACATGTTATTCTTATGCTATTTTAAGGGCGCATGCTTGGCCATAATCAATGTAGCGTGTGCACAACGCACATACACTTTGATTCTCTCACACAGAAGCAGCCGTTTTCATTTTTGCAAATCATACATTACGATAGATAGATAGATAGATAGATAGATAGATAGATAGATAGATAGATAGATAATTATAAAAGCATACTTCTAGTTTACACATTTACCCAAATTATCATACGCCTGTTTAACCGAAGTTAATTTGGGTGTGTTTCTCCATCCCCAATGTCACTTCTCTGTGTTTTACGGCCCTGACGAGAACGTCGGTCTCCTCGGCTGTGAATCGCTGCTGGCGCGCGTCTGGCAAATCCACCGTTATAATAGGAATCCGCTATAGAATAAGCGCGTCTGCTCTTAAAGGGAATGTGAGATGACGCTCTGATTGGTTTATTTCACGTTACGCCCAAACCACACCTATGAGTAATGAAGCTACTGCAGACCAACACATTTTAGATTTGCGTTGAGCGCAAGAGTAATTTATCCCGCCGGTATAATAGCAACAGCGCCCAAGACCCGGCCACAAAGTTACTTGCGTTTCGCGCTTGATACTTGCGTTTCAGATCGTTAAAATCGGGCCCTATGTGTGAATCGGGCGTCAGACTTAACTTTGTTTGTTGTCGTTTACGCTAACTCACCGCAGCTGCATCTTCTAAATAATGCCGCGAGTGGGGCTTGAGGAAGTGACGTCGTCTGCGCAGTGCGCCCTGATGCAGCCCCTGAAGTGAGACACGGGAAACAGAAATACTGCAAAATAATAATAATAATAATAATAATGTGACTAAACAAGACGAAATAGCGTCATAACATTTCATCTCGTTTTGGTCAACGAAAATGAAGAGACATTTTAACATAGTTTTTATTTTGTAAACCACATTTAGTCTCGTTTTTATTCGTCAACAATATTGCATTATACATTTAATTATAGTTATTGTCACATGACCAGCATTTACGTTGCGTCTCGTTTTCGTCACGTGGTTCGTTGACGACAATATTTAGTTATAATTTTTGTTGACGAAAGAAATACTAGTAATCAGATATCGGATTTGACTCAAAAGACAATGTGATTCATCATTCCTTCCAATTAACCACCTTATCTTTGTATAGTAAAATAGTATGTTCAACAACATGAATAACGACGTAGCTGACCAGAGTTCGTGAATCAAATGATTCAGTTTAAAGAGTTGTTCAGACTTCTCTCGATCAGTTGAAGTCTCTCCATTTCAGATGTAAAAATAAATAAATTTATTTCACAAATTAAAAGTCCTGTGAGTCCGAAAAACAAAAGAAAATTGTAATTATCCTACCAGTTGATGGTTTCAAATTATGGTTCAAAGTGGAAACCGGTCCATGGGCACTGGTCAGCTAGCCATTTGTGCATATTTAATTGTATTCAATAGGCAGGCGATTCACCTCCACAGGATTATTTATGGCACAAAACAGGATACACTTGCCGATCACGTTCACATAGGAAAAAAAACAGAGAACAAGAAAACGCAGCCTTGGAAAACACAAGGCAAACGTACAATAATTCATTTCTGATTCAACATTTCAGTAACAAATCATATACATGCGCAGTTCAAATGACACATTAATCGAACTTTTCGACAGTTACTTAACACAGACACTCATTAATCACTCAATGGGTCTCATTCATGAAATCGTAAATATACGAGTAAATATGTGAGTGATTTGCGCGTAAAGGCGACATTCCCGAAAATTCTTCTCCTGATTCAGAAATACTTCGTAAACGTCAGATGTAATAGTGAAATGTGTGTGTGTGTGTGTAATGAATTCCAATCAGTTGTAAATGGGACGCGTGTGCACGCTCATTCTCTAAATTACCATAAATCCCGCCCATTAAAACCGACTGAAAACTATAGGCTATATGGGCATCATATTATGACACCAAACGAAGGATTTCAACTTGTCTTCTCAAAAACGAATGAAGAAGAGAAATTTCTCAGATGCAGAAATTGAAGTTTATTATCAGAAGTTCATTCAAAACGCCACATTTTGTTTTCAAGCGTACATAGTGGCGTATCAGGCCTAAAAAAAAGGAAGCTTGGCAGCATAGATGCAGTTAATGGAGTTTCATCTGTTAATCGAACAGTCCTAGAAGTGAAAAGAAAATGGTTTGACATGAAGCTTGACTGCATTATTTGTGACTTGCGGACTTGTAAAAGAATAAACAGCTTGAATAAAAAAATTAAATAAAAAAAACTTGCAGACTTTTGTTCCGTTTGCAGATGGCTCTCGTAATTACTGGCTGTCGTAATAAAAGTAAAAAGAAAAAACGTATGTAATTACTATATATAATATTTGGTAACACTTTACAATACGGGTGCACTAATAACCATTAATTCATGCTTAACTAATGCACAGATAATCATGTGTTAATGTATGACTCATGAAGAACTAAACCATTAATTAATGATTACTGCATCATGAAGATTCTAAATGATTAATATAAAGTAATATATGAATTGTTATTAATTAAATGTGTCATAATGTATTAATTCATTAATAACTTATTTTATTAACTAAAAGTCTAAATCAATGCGTTAATTACCACAATTGGTCAAGGCAATGTACTTCAACTTCCAGTTGTCTGCTTTAATTAATCATTAACTAATGATTTGCAAATGCATCATTATGTTATGACTTTACTTGTTGAGGCACATGACTATTAACTAATTGTTAAGTAATATGCCATTTTGGTTTTGACATCCACACTAAGCCATGGATTTCAATTTCCAACCATGTACAACCAAGATTTCACTGAGTCCGATGAACTTTGTTGTTCATGGCACAGGACTATGTCAGGTTAACATACACTGAGAACATGCGGTTGAGCGCTGCTAGTTCATAACACTGTGTCTAGACTGGACAAAGACAATAGAACGTCCATTATAGTCAGTGATACTACACTGGATGCGTCGCGACACTACACGACAAAACCCAGTCAGTAAACCGATGCCACACTCTATTACTGACGTACTCAGAGCTCTTGTGCTAGTTCTGTTACAAAGGACTAATGGACTTGCGATGGTCTGTCATGTCCAGGTGTAGACAGCTGGTCTCGTCCAGTTTAAACACAGTGTGACAGCTTCAGGAGTTCAGATTCTGGTGTGCTGATATTTGTGTGCAGCCCAACTCACCCCATCCTTCAAACACGTTCACCGACATTACATTCACTGCATGTGCAAACTGTCAAAACCCATAAATGGCATATTACTTAACAATTAGTTAATAGTCATGTGCCTCAACAAGTAAAGTCATAACATAATGATGCATTTGCAAATCATTAGTTAATGATTAATTAAAGCAGACAACTGGAAGTTGAAGTACATTGCTTTGACCAACTGTGGTAATTAACGCATTCATTTACACTTTTAGTTAATAAAATAAGTTATTAATTAATTAATACATTGACACATTTAATTAATAACAATTCATATATTACTTAATCTATTAATCATTTAGAATCTTTATTAGTTGCTGATGCAGTAATCATTAATTAATGGTTTAGTTCTTCATGAGTCATACATTAACACATGATTATCTGTGCATTAGTTAAATATGAATTAATGCAGATTAGTGCACCCGTATTGTAAAGTGTTACCTAATATTTTTTCAAAATGCTGTGTAAATATGTACACGATTAAGGTGAATTAAAATGCAGCCTTATTAATGAGCAAAACGTTCGGATGTTAAACGCACTATTTACGCGTGGCTGGAGCAGGTGTAGATCTCTTTCGTACCAACTAACGTTTGGAAAATACGAACATTTTAATGAATCCGAAAATTTACGTCAGAACCACTTTACACACGATTTACACAAAAATTCGTTCTGCTCGTGTTTCATGAATAAGACCCATTGTCTCAACTCATGACACAATGATCATTGTTATACGTGATAGCTTTAGCCTACGGCTAATTAGTTCAGCTCGCGCTGTGCGGCCTACACTCAGCTCATATCAAATCATTTCTGAAATTGACATATCTTTCATAAGATAACATATGATAAAAAAATGTCACTCACCAAAACGAGATTGCATCACATATTCAATAAAAAAAAGACTATTCAATAAAGATTACCGCTCTGGGATCCACTAAATCTTTACTCCGATTTCCACTTCACCTCTCTCTGACGACAACACTCCAGGCTGAAGCATCCAAAGTTTACAAGTGCACACAATCACAGTTCTCGATAGATTATGATTATCATTTAGTGCAAGGAGTTTCTGGAGAAATGCTCCGTGTCTCATTTGATCTGTTCTCATCTGATTCTCTGTTTATGCTGACAGCGGCAGCGCCTGCGCGACCTGTGGGCGGGCCTTATGAATATGCCGCTTCTGTTGGCTCTCAGGGGTGTCAGTCACAGCAGCACAATCAGTGATTGGATGAATCGTGTGTTATTGCCCAGTGGTGTAATCGAGTGCATCAAGTAAAGAAAAAAAAAAAGAACTGATTGAAAAATATAATTTGTCCAGAACAGATCGACACGACTCAATTTAAACTGTTATAGAAGAGCTAATATACTAAGAATGCACTGGTCTCTCAAGGATTGTCTCTCTGCTTTATTTTATAAGAAATATCTCTCTGTCTAAAGTTCCTAATGTCCTGTACTCTCAACTTTTGTATAATAGTACTAGTCATAATTTTTACACCAGGCATGAATAAAAGCAGTAAAATACCACTTATTGGCTTAATGACATGTTATATAATTTTTACCTTTTTGACTGTTATAGAGGCAAATTTTGTCTGATCTGTCTGAAATGTTTCATGCTTATTAAGAGTCATGAACATTATTATATGAAAATTATTTCATTTTGATCAAATTATTTCCTATGGAATTTTTCATAGGAAAAGACCATTCACAGCCAATACAGGCAATTTACCATAGGAAATATATGGTTTTAAAGTGTTTTAACAGTTATAGCGCCACCTTTGGTCCGATCTCCATACAAATTTCCAGGCTTCTTTAGCATGTTATGACAAATATGCGCATACATTTTTGTGAAGTTCTGTGTTTTCGTTTAGGTTTTATAGGCTTTTGAGTGCATTTTGCCACGCCCATTTTCTTTATGACCCAATATACCCATGAGAAAAATGCAAAAGTTCAACTTTTTTTTGATAATTATTGACCTAGAGAGTCCATAGAATTGTCCTAGACTGGTTTGGTTCTGATCGGGCGAAAAACCAGGGACTAGTTCGCAAAAGTAGGTTTTTAACATAATTACGAATATTTAATGAACGGTTTGATTGACAGCAATGGTTCTTGAGGCAAAGTTGTTCAACAAGAGGAGATCTATCAAATGGTATGAATTTTGTGACAATAAGTGTAACACCACGTGATTACAGAGCCATTAAACTCGTTAGCGCCAACTAGTGGCCGATTTCTTTCAAAATTCTTACAGACCTCTAGGGCCATGAGTCGAACATGCCTACCGAGTTTTGTTCCGATCAGCCTCCGTAAACCTTGTCTAATAGGTGCTCAAATTTCATTGGCCGATGGCGGCCATGTTTTTTGAGATACGCCAATGTCCTCATAGACATACATGGCACCTTGGACCAAGACACTGCATACCAATTTTCAAGTCAATCGGACTAACGGTCAGGTGGTTATGGGCCGTTTTATGTTTTTTTCATGTTATAGCGCCACCATGTGGCCATTCGCCTCGGTTTTTTTACTGTGACCTCAAATTGACCTCTTACACATGTGTACCGAGTTTGGTGAAGATACCTCATTTACTTCTGGAGTTATAGCCGTTTTAGTAAAATAGGCTCCTCCCACAACATACATTTGGGAGCCCCTTAGCGACCTTGAATCGAAATTTCAACTTTTTTTCGATAATTATTGATATTCAGACTCCAGAGAACATTTCTGCACTGGTTTGGTTCCGATCGGGCGAAAAACCACAGACTAGTTCGCAAAAGTAGGTTTTTGACAAAATTCAAAATGGCGGAAAATCTATCATGGCGGAAATGAAATCGGAGATATACGTTTTGTTCGTCAGCCGTCCAGCTTTCCAATGATATAAGACACTTGAGTCTACGACTTACGGTCTAGGAGTTATGAGCTGTTTCGCGCTTTTGGTCGCTATAGCGCCACCTATGGGCCAATCGGGTTCATAATCTCTGAACCTCTCCTCGATTTTTGTACTACCATCTGGCAAAGTTTCAATGCTCTAGCCCTTACGGTTTGGGCTGCACGATGCGTTTTACGGCAGAAGAAAAATAATAATAAAAATCAGGACAATTACAATAGGGTTTCAGCACTTCGTGCTTGAACCCCTAATAATAAAAATCAGTACAATTACAATAGGGTTTCAGCATTTCATGCTTGAACCCCTAAAAATCAGGACGATTACAATAGGGTTTCAGCACTTCGTGCTTGAACCCCTAATTAAAGCTGCAAGCAGCATTTAGCGGGGTTCAAGCAATTAAGGCCTTTAAGCACAAAAGCATCAAAAGTTATTACGTTTTATTTAGCAAGCATGACATAATAGACGGAAAAGACCATTTACAGCCAATACAGGTAGTTTACCATGGGAAATATATGGTTTTAAAGCTTTTTAACAGTTATAGCGCCACCTATGGTCCGATCTCCATAAAAATTTCCATGCTTCTTTAGCATGTTATGTCACATATGCTCATCAATTTTTGTGAAGTTCTGAGTTTTTATTAAGGATTTATAGGCTTTTTAGTGTATTTTGCCACGCCCATTTTCTAAATGACCCTATTACAGCCATCCAAATGCAAAATTTCAACTTTTTTTCGATAATTACTGATCTAGAGAGTCCAGAGAATTGTCCTAGACTGGTCTGGTTCTGATTGGGCGAAAAACCAGGGACTAGTTCGCAAAAGTAGGTTTTTAACATGTTTGCGAATATTTAATGAACGGTTTGATTGACAGTAGTGGTTCTTGAGGCAAAGTTGTTCAACATGAGCAGATCTATCAAATGATATGCATATTGTGTTGATGTGTGCAACACCACGTGATTAAAGAGGGCGTAAACCTCGTTAGCGCCAACTAGTGGCCGATTTCTTTCAAAATTCTTACAGACCTCTAGGGCCATGAGTTGAACATGCCCATCGAGTTTAGTTCCGATCGGCCTCCGTTAACCTTGTCTAATAGGTGCTCAACTTCATTGGCCGATGGCGGCCATGTTTTTTGAGATACGCCAATGTCCTCATAGATATACATGGCACCCTGGACCAAGAGACTGCATGCCAATTTTCAAGTCAATTGGACTAACGGTCAGGTGGTTATAGCCCTTTTCATGTTTTTTTCATGTTATAACGCCACCTAGTGATCAATCGTCACGATTTTTTTACTGTGACCCCAGATTGAACTCATACACATGTGTACCGAGTTTGGTGAAAATATCTAATTTCGTTCATGAGTTATAACCATTTTAGTAAACTGGCTCCGCCTCCTGCGAACGTTTTGACGCCCCTTAGCAACCATGGATCAAAATTTCAACTTTTTTTCGATAATAATTGATAATCAGACTCCAGAGAACATTTCTGCACTGGTTTGGTTCCGATTGGCCAAAAAAACCCTCTACTAGTTCGCAAAAGTAGGTTTTGGACAAAATTCAAAATGGCGGAAAAATTTGCATACCGGAAATGAAATTGAAGATATACATTTTGTCCGTCTTGAGACAAGGATTACAGTGATATAAGACACTTGAGTCTGTGACAAAGGGTTAAGGAGATTTAAGCAAAACCGTGATTTTTTTTGGTTTTTTGCACTATAGCGCCACCTATGGGCCAATCGAGGTCATACTCTCTGAACCTCTCCTCGATTTTTGTACTACCTTCTGGCCAAGTTTCAAGTCTCTAGCACTTACGGTTTGGGCTGCACGATGCGTTTTACGGCAGAAGAATAATAATAATTAAAGCTGCAAGCAGCATTTATCGGGGTTCAAGCAGTTAAGGCCTTTAAGGACTTTAAGCACAAAAGCATCAAAAGTTGTTAAGTTTTACACCACGTGATTACAGAGCCATAAAACTCATTAGCGCCAACTAGTGGCCGATTTCTTTCAAAACTTTTACAGACCTCTAGGGCCATGAGTCGAACATGCCCATCGAGTTTCGTTCCGATTGGCCTCCGTTAACCTTGTCTAATAGGTGCTCAAATTTCATTGGTCGATGGCGGCCATGTTTTTCGAGATACGCCAACGTCCTCATAGACATACATGGCACCTTGGACCAAGACACTGCATACCAATTTTCAAGTCAATTGGACTAACGGTCAGGTGGTTATAGCCTGTTTTATGTTTGGAACATGTTTTGTTCCTCGCGGAGTACCTCTGGAATGCTTCTGCGGAGGTTTATTGTTTTATCCGCAGCAATAAAGTTTGTCGGCGTCTAAATGGATCGCGCTCTGGATCACTAACAGGAATTATTCTCGTCATGTATACACTTAACTTGATGAAAAGCGGGATTGACGCACTGCAAGCAGAGAGATGATTTCTGGCTGCCTCCGCAAAAATTGTCTTCGGCGGACAGCCCGCTGTCTTTGGAACGATTTTAGTACTTTTGCGGCAGACAAACACATGTGTTTCTCTTTCTGGATCTTTTCTTTGAAAACAAAACCAAAGGTAAAAAAAAAAAAAAGAACAAATGTGAAGCGAGCAATTCTATCCATTTTGACGCCTTTTCATTCATAGCGGTTACCAAGCAACACGATTACGCACCAGCTGCAACTTGATGACACAAGCATACTGCGGTTCGGATACAAATAATATGTGAACACAAGTCCATCGGGGGCAGGGGGGGAGCAATCGAACTCGGGTTAGGAACAGGCAATCGAACCAAGTGTGAAAGCGCCCTTAGTCTAGTTTTAGTCAATGAAAATTGTATTTTAGTCTCTTTTTAGAAATGCAATTCTATTTAACCCAGTCAATATAGTGTATCACTATGGAAAAATAGCGAAAATAGTGAACAGAAAAGTAACACTCGTCTCATTCGTGGAGGTTGAAAAACAAGTTCTTTCTGACATCCAAGATTTACTGTATTAATTTAAATGCAAAAGAAAAGGCATGAGAGTCGGTTGTTTTTGTCAATTTTAAGTTTTAATTTAAAATATTTGTCATTTTAATATAACTATATGGCTAAATATTTTACCACTTGCTAATAAATCTAGATAGAAGTAGTGCATTGAATACATTGTTTAAATTGTGCTTAAAAGTGAATTACGACCATTAAAGAGTATGTGTGTACAAAGAGAATCGTAATGCTGACAAAACTTTTTTTAAATAAAAGTATTTGATAACTTCTGGATTTGAAATAAAAATAGTGAGTATGTGTTTGTGGTTCAGCCGTGGATCAGTTACGCACTGCAAACGCAGCATATGTGAAAGCACTATAGCGAGTGCTGCTCCTGCATCGCATATGCACTGCACACGGAGTATGGGCCCTATCTTGCACCCAGCGCAATTGACTTTGTACACCGACGCATGTATCATTCCTATTTTACACCCGCGCACAGCGGACTTTTCCCTCCACAGACGCACGTCGGTTAACTAAGAAATACACTTGCGCTCCCGGGGGCGGTTCAGCGCAAAGAGGCGGCGTGTTCCGGCGCAAACGTTCCCTCATGCTATTTTGCACGTTTAGAAAACAATTCCGCCACTAACTGAAAAAATCTAGTTTAAAGTCAGTGGCGCGTTGCACATGTTATTCTTATGCTATTTTAAGGGCGCATGCTTGGCCATAATCAATGTAGCATGTGCACAACGCACATACACTTTGATTCTCTCACACAGAAGCAGCCGTTTTCATTTTTGCAAATCATACATTACGATAGATAGATAGATAGATAGATAGATAGATAGATAGATAGATAGATAGATAGATAGATAGATAGATAGATAGATAGATAGATAGATAGATAGATAGATAGATAATTATAAAAGCATACTTCTAGTTTACACATTTACCCAAATTATCATACGCCTGTTTAACCGAAGTTAATTTGGGTGTGTTTCTCCATCCCCAATGTCACTTCTCTGTGTTTTACGGCCCTGACGAGAACGTCGGTCTCCTCGGCTGTGAATCGCTGCTGGCGCGCGTCTGGCAAATCCACCATTATAATAGGAATCCGCTATAGAATAAGCGCGTCTGCTCTTAAAGGGAATGTGAGATGACACTCTGATTGGTTTATTTCACGTTACACCCAAACCACACCTATGAGTAATGAAGCTACTGCAGACCAACACATTTTAGATTTGCGTTGAGCGCAAGAGTAATTTATCCCGCCGGTATAATAGCAACAGCGCCCAAGACCCGGCCACAAAGTTACTTGCGTTTCGCGCTTGATACTTGCGTTTCAGATCGTTAAAATCGGGCCCTATGTGTGAAACGGGCGTCAGACTTAACTTTGTTTGTTGTCGTTTACGCTAACTCACCGCAGCTGCATCTTCTAAATAATGCCGCGAGTGGGGCTTGAGGAAGTGACGTCGTCTGCGCAGTGCGCCCTGATGCAGCCCCTGAAGTGAGACACGGGAAACAGAAATACTGCAAAATAATAATAATAATAATAATGTGACTAAACAAGACGAAATAGCGTCATAACATTTCATCTCGTTTTGGTCAACGAAAATGAAGAGACATTTTAACATAGTTGTTATTTTGTAAACCACATTTAGTCTCGTTTTTATTCGTCAACAATATTGCATTATACATTTAATTATAGTTATTGTCACATGACCAGCATTTTCGTTGCGTGTCGTTTTCGTCACGTGGTTCGTTGACGACAATATTTAGTTATAATTTTTGTTGACGAAAGAAATACTAGTAATCCGATATCGGATTTGACTCAAAAGACAATGTGATTCATCATTCCTTCCAATTAACCACCTTATCTTTGTATAGTAAAATAGTATGTTCAACAACATGAATAACGACGTAGCTGACCAGAGTTCGTGAATCAAATGATTCAGTTTAAAGAGTTGTTCAGACTTCTCTCGATCAGTTGAAGTCTCTCCATTTCAGATGTAAAAATAAATAAATTTTTTTCACAAATTAAAAGTCCTGTGAGTCCGAAAAACTAAAGAAAATTGTAATTATCCTACCAGTTGATGGTTTCAAATTATGGTTCAAAGTGGAAACCGGTCCATGGGCACTGGTCAGCTAGCCATTTGTGCATATTTAATTGTATTCAATAGGCAGGCGATTCACCTCCACAGGATTATTTATGGCACAAAACAGGATACACTTGCCGATCACGTTCACATAGGAAAAAAAACAGAGAACAAGAAAACGCAGCCTTGGAAAACACAAGGCAAACGTACAATAATTCATTTCTGATTCAACATTTCAGTAACAAATCATATACATGCGCAGTTCAAATGACACATTAATCGAACTTTTCGACAGTTACTTAACACAGACACTCATTAATCACTCAATGGGTCTCATTCATGAAATCGTAAATATACGAGTAAATATGTGAGTGATTTGCGCGTAAAGGCGACATTCCCGAAAATTCTTCTCCTGATTCAGAAATACTTCGTAAACGTCAGATGTGATAGTGAAATGTGTGTGTGTGTGTGTGTGTGTGTGTGTGTGTGTGTGTGTGTGTGTAATGAATTCCAATCAGTTGTAAATGGGACGCGTGTGCACGCTCATTCTCTAAATTACCATAAATCCCGCCCATTAAAACCGACTGAAAACTATAGGCTATATGGGCATCATATTATGACACCAAACGAAGGATTTCAACTTGTCTTCTCAAAAACGAATGAAGAAGAGAAATTTCTCAGATGCAGAAATTGAAGTTTATTATCAGAAGTTCATTCAAAACGCCACATTTTGTTTTCAAGCGTACATAGTGGCGTATCAGGCCTAAAAAAAAGGAAGCTTGGCAGCATAGATGCAGTTAATGGAGTTTCATCTGTTAATCGAACAGTCCTAGAAGTGAAAAGAAAATGGTTTGACATGAAGCTTGACTGCATTATTTGTGACTTGCGGACTTGTAAAAGAATAAACAGCTTGAATAAAAAAATTAAATTAAAAAAACTTGCGGACTTTTGTTCCGTTTGCAGATGGCTCTCGTAATTACTGGCTGTCGTAATAAAAGTAAAAAGAAAAACCGTATGTAATTACTATATATAATATTTGGTAACACTTTACAATACGGGTGCACTAATAACCATTAATTCATGCTTAACTAATGCACAGATAATCATGTGTTAATGTATGACTCATGAAGAACTAAACCATTAATTAATGATTACTGCATCATGAAGATTCTAAATGATTAATATAAAGTAATATATGAATTGTTATTAATTAAATGTGTCATAATGTATTAATTCATTAATAACTTATTTTATTAACTAAAAGTCTAAATCAATGCGTTAATTACCACAATTGGTCAAGGCAATGTACTTCAACTTCCAGTTGTCTGCTTTAATTAATCATTAACTAATGATTTGCAAATGCATCATTATGTTATGACTTTACTTGTTGAGGCACATGACTATTAACTAATTGTTAAGTAATATGCCATTTTGGTTTTGACATCCACACTAAGCCATGGATTTCAATTTCCAACCATGTACAACCAAGATTTCACTGAGTCCGATGAACTTTGTTGTTCATGGCACAGGACTATGTCAGGTTAACATACACTGAGAACATGCGGTTGAGCGCTGCTAGTTCATAACACTGTGTCTAGACTGGACAAAGACAATAGAACGTCCATTATAGTCAGTGATACTACACTGGATGCGTCGCGACACTACACGACAAAACCCAGTCAGTAAACCGATGCCACACTCTATTACTGACGTACTCAGAGCTCTTGTGCTAGTTCTGTTACGAAGGACTAATGGACTTGCGATGGTCTGTCATGTCCAGGTGTAGACAGCTGGTCTCGTCCAGTGTAAACACAGTATAACAGCTTCAGGAGTTCAGATTCTGGTGTGCTGATATTTGTGTGCAGCCCAACTCACCCCATCCTTCAAACACGTTCACCGACATTACATTCACTGCATGTGCAAACTGTCAAAACCCATAAATGGCATATTACTTAACAATTAGTTAATAGTCATGTGCCTCAACAAGTAAAGTCATAACATAATGATGCATTTGCAAATCATTAGTTAATGATTAATTAAAGCAGACAACTGGAAGTTGAAGTACATTGCTTTGACCAACTGTGGTAATTAACGCATTCATTTACACTTTTAGTTAATAAAATAAGTTATTAATTAATTAATACATTGACACATTTAATTAATAACAATTCATATATTACTTAATCTATTAATCATTTAGAATCTTTATTAGTTGCTGATGCAGTAATCATTAATTAATGGTTTAGTTCTTCATGAGTCATACATTAACACATGATTATCTGTGCATTAGTTAAATATGAATTAATGCAGATTAGTGCACCCGTATTGTAAAGTGTTACCTAATATTTTTTCAAAATGCTGTGTAAATATGTACACGATTAAGGTGAATTAAAATGCAGCCTTATTAATGAGCAAAACGTTCGGATGTTAAACGCACTATTTACGCGTGGCTGGGAGCAGGTGTAGATCTCTTTCGTACCAACTAACGTTTGGAAAATACGAACATTTTAATGAATCCGAAAATTTACGTCAGAACCACTTTACACACGATTTACACAAAAATTCGTTCTGCTCGTGTTTCATGAATAAGACCCATTGTCTCAACTCATGACACAATGATCATTGTTATACGTGATAGCTTTAGCCTACGGCTAATTAGTTCAGCTCGCGCTGTGCGGCCTACACTCAGCTCATATCAAATCATTTCTGAAATTGACATATCTTTCATAAGATAACATATGATAAAAAAATGTCACTCACCAAAACGAGATTGCATCACATATTCAATAAAAAAAAGACTATTCAATAAAGATTACCGCTCTGGGATCCACTAAATCTTTACTCCGATTTCCACTTCACCTCTCTCTGACGACAACACTCCAGGCTGAAGCATCCAAAGTTTACAAGTGCACACAATCACAGTTCTCGATAGATTATGATTATCATTTAGTGCAAGGAGTTTCTGGAGAAATGCTCCGTGTCTCATTTGATCTGTTCTCATCTGATTCTCTGTTTATGCTGACAGCGGCAGCGCCTGCGCGACCTGTGGGCGGGCCTTATGAATATGCCGCTTCTGTTGGCTCTCAGGGGTGTCAGTCACAGCAGCACAATCAGTGATTGGATGAATCGTGTGTTATTGCCCAGTGGTGTAATCGAGTGCATCAAGTAAAGAAAAAAAAAAAGAACTGATTGAAAAATATAATTTGTCCAGAACAGATCGACACGACTCAATTTAAACTGTTATAGAAGAGCTAATATACTAAGAATGCACTGGTCTCTCAAGGATTGTCTCTCTGCTTTATTTTATAAGAAATATCTCTGTGTCTAAAGTTCCTAATGTCCTGTACTCTCAACTTTTGTATAATACTACTAGTCATAATTTTTACACCAGGCATGAATAAAAGCAGTAAAATACCACTTATTGGCTTAATGACATGTTATATAATTTTTACCTTTTTGACTGTTATAGAGGCAAATTTTGTCTGATCTGTCTGAAATGTTTCATGCTTATTAAGAGTCATGAACATTATTATATGAAAATTATTTCATTTTGATCAAATTATTTCCTATGGAATTTTTCATAGGAAAAGACCATTCACAGCCAATACAGGCAATTTACCATAGGAAATATATGGTTTTAAAGTGTTTTAACAGTTATAGCGCCACCTTTGGTCCGATCTCCATACAAATTTCCAGGCTTCTTTAGCATGTTATGACAAATATGCGCATACATTTTTGTGAAGTTCTGTGTTTTCGTTTAGGTTTTATAGGCTTTTGAGTGCATTTTGCCACGCCCATTTTCTTTATGACCCAATATACCCATGAGAAAAATGCAAAAGTTCAACTTTTTTTTGATAATTATTGACCTAGAGAGTCCATAGAATTGTCCTAGACTGGTTTGGTTCTGATCGGGCGAAAAACCAGGGACTAGTTCGCAAAAGTAGGTTTTTAACATAATTACGAATATTTAATGAACGGTTTGATTGACAGCAATGGTTCTTGAGGCAAAGTTGTTCAACAAGAGGAGATCTATCAAATGGTATGCATTTTGTGACAATAAGTGTAACACCACGTGATTACAGAGCCATTAAACTCGTTAGCGCCAACTAGTGGCCGATTTCTTTCAAAATTCTTACAGACCTCTAGGGCCATGAGTCGAACATGCCTACCGAGTTTTGTTCCGATCAGCCTCCGTAAACCTTGTCTAATAGGTGCTCAAATTTCATTGGCCGATGGCGGCCATGTTTTTTGAGATACGCCAATGTCCTCATAGACATACATGGCACCTTGGACCAAGACACTGCATACCAATTTTCAAGTCAATCGGACTAACGGTCAGGTGGTTATGGGCCGTTTTATGTTTTTTTCATGTTATAGCGCCACCATGTGGCCATTCGCCGCGGTTTTTTTACTGTGACCTCAAATTGACCTCTTACACATTTGTACCGAGTTTGGTGAAGATACCTCATTTACTTCTGGAGTTATAGCCGTTTTAGTAAAATAGGCTCCTCCCACAACATACATTTGGGCGCCCCTTAGCGACCGTGAATGGAAATTTCAACTTTTTTTCGATAATTATTGATATTCAGACTCCAGAGAACATTTCTGCACTGGTTTGGTTCCGATCGGGCAAAAAACCAGGGACTAGTTCGCAAAAGTAGGTTTTTGACAAAATTCAAAATGGCGGAAAATCTATCATGGCGGAAATGAAATCGGAGATATACGTTTTGTTCGTCAGGCATCCAGCTTTCCAATGATATAAGACACTTGAGTCTACGACATACGGTCTAGGAGTTATGAGCAGTTTCACGCTTTTGGTCGCTATAGCGCCACCTATGGGCCATTCGAGGTCATAATTTGATAACCTCTCCTCGATTTTTGTACTACCATATGGCAAAGTTTCAAAGTTCCAGCTCTTACGGTTTGGGCTGCACGATGCGTTTTACGGCAGAAGAAAAATAATAATAATTAAAGCTGCAAGCAGCATTTATCGGGGTTCAAGCTATTAAGGTCTTTAAGGTTTTTAAGCATCAAAAGTTATAAAGTTTTATTTAGCAAGCATGTAACCACTGACATAATAGATGGAAAAGACCATGTTCTAGCATGATTTACCATGATATACCACATTCTAGCATGATTTACCATAGTTTATCATGATTTACCATGGTTTACCATTATTTACCATGTTCTAGCATAGTTTACCATGATTTTATCTTAATTTACTTTGATTTACCATGTTTTAGCATGATTTACCATGATATACCACATTCTAGCATGATTTACCATAGTTTATCATGATTTACCATGGTTTACCATGATTTACCCTGTTCTAGCATAGTTTACCATGAATTCATCTTAGTTTACCTTGATTTACCATGTTCTAGCATGATTTACCATGGTTTACCATTATTTACCATGTTCTAGCATAGTTTACCATGATTTTATCTTAATTTACTTTGATTTACCATGTTTTAGCATGATTTACCATGATATACCAAATTCTAGCATAATTTACCATAGTTTATCATGATTTACCATGGTTTACCATGATTTACCCTGTTCTAGCATAGTTTACCATGAATTCATCTTAGTTTACCTTGATTTACCATGTTCTAGCATGATTTACCATGACATACCACATTCTAGCATGATTTACCATAGTTTATCATGATTTACCATGGTTTACCATTATTTACCATGTTCTGGCATAGTTTACCATGATTTTATCTTAATTTTCTTTGATTTACCATGTTTTAGCGTGATTTACCATGATATACCACATTCTAGCATGATTTACCATAATTTATCATGATTTACCATGGTTTACCATGATTTACCCTGTTCTAACATAGTTTACCATGAATTCATCTTAGTTTACCTTGATTTACCATGTTCTAGCATGATTTACCATGATTTTCCACATTCTAGCATGATTTACCATAGTTTATCATGATTTACCATGGTTTACCATGATTTACCCTGTTCTAGCATAGTTTACCATGAATTCATCTCAGTTTACCTTGATTTACCATGTTCTAGCATGATTTACCATGATTTTTCACATTCTAGCATGATTTACCATAGTTTATCATGATTTACCATGGTTTACCATGATTTACCCTGTTCTGGCATAGTTTACCATGAATTTATCTTAGTTTACCTTGATTTACCATGTTCTAGCATTATTTACCATGATTTTCCACATTCTAGCATGATTTACCATAGTTTATCATGATTTACCATGGTTTACCATGATTTACCCTGTTCTGGCATAGTTTACCATGAATTTATCTTAGTTTACCTTGATTTACCATGTTCTAGCATGATTTACCATGATATGCCACATTCTAGCATGATTTACCAAAGTTTATCATGATTTACCATGGTTTACCATGATTTACCCTGTTCTAGCATAGTTTACCACTGACAAAATCTGATTGTGTTATAATAGTTATTGTTATATAAGTGATTTTTTAATGTCTAATTATGAATTCAAAAGCACATGTCAAAAGACTTCATTAATAAGTAGAATGGCCAGCAGAGGGCACTAGAAGACCATTATTGGCTCAGTTTCAGTTTAATCTTCATGATTTTCACCAGTTTTCTGCACTAAAGCAAACCAGTCTTTCCATGTTAACTCCATAATGCATGCTTACACACACACACACACACACACACACACACACACACACACACACACACACACACACACACACACACACACACACTCTAATACTTTAACAGATGGATTTTGACTAAATGTACTTGTAAATGTTAAAATAATGATTTTATAAAGTCTAAATATGAATTATAGAAACAATATGACAAAATAATTATTTTAAACAGCAGAGGGCAGTAAAATACCACTTATTGGCTTAATATGCCATTGTATTCATATTATTTTCACCTTTTTAAACTGTTATAGAGTCAAATTTTGTCCGATCTGTCTGAAATTTTTCATGCTTGTTCAGAGTGATATTTCACATGTTCTGACTTGTTTTTTAGAAGATCTGAGCATCTTAAAAGATATAAGCTTTCGGGGACATTTGGTTTGACCCTATTATAGCCATCCAAATGAAGTAGTTCAACTTTTTCTGATAATTACTGATCTAGAGAGTCCAGAGAATTGTACTGCACTAGTTTTGAACATTATTATATGAAAATTATATGATCATAGATGGAAAAGACCATTTACAGCCAATGCAGGCAATTTACCATAGGCAATATATGGTTTTAAAGCTTTTTAACAGTTATAGCGCCACCTTTGGTCCGATCTCCATAAAATTTGGCATGCTTCTTAAGGATGTTATGTCACATATGCTCACCAATTTTTGTGAAGTTCTGAGTTTTCATTTAGGATTTATAGGCTTTTTAATGTATTTTGCCACGCCCATTTTATAAATGACCCTATTACAGCCATCCAAATGCAAAAGTTCAACTTTTTTTTGATAATTATTGATCTAGAGAGTCCAGAGAATTGTCCTAGACTGGTCTGGTTCCGATCGGGCAAAAAACCTAGGACTAGTTCGCAAAAGTAGGTTTTTTACATATTCATGAATATTTAATGAACGGTTTGATTGACAGCAATGGTTCTTGAGGCAAAGTTGTTCAGCATGAGCAGATCTATCAAATGATATGCATTTTGTGACGATAAGTGTAACACCACGTGATTACAGAGCCATAAAACTCGTTAGCGCCAACTAGTGGCCGATTTCTTTCAAAATTCGTACAGACCTCTAGGGCCATGAGTCGAACATGCCCATCGAGTTTCGTTCTGATCGGCCTCCGTTAACCTTGTCTAATAGGTGCTCAACTTTATTGGCCAATGGCGGCCATGTTTTTTGAGATACACCAATGTCCTCATAGGCATACATGACACCTTGGACCAAGACACTGCATACCAATTTTCAAGTCAATCTGACTAATGGTCAGGTGGTTATAGCCCTTTTCATGTTTTTTTCATGTTATAGCGCCACCTAGTGCTCAATCGTCGCGATTTTTTTACTGTGACCCCAGACTGAACCCATACACATGTGTACCAAGTTTGGTTAAGCTATCTCATTTACTTTTTGAGTTATAGCCGTTTCAGAAAAATAGGCTCCGCCCACAATGTTCATTTTATGCCCCCTAGCGACCATGAATCAAAATTTCGAGTTTTTTTTGATAATTATTGATCTTCAGACTCCAGAGAACATTTCTGCACTGGTTTGGTTCCGATCGGACAAAAAACCTAGGACTAGTTTGCAAAAGTATGTTTTTGACAAAATTCAAAATGGCGGAAAATCTATCATGACGGAAATAAAATCGGAGATATACGTTTTGTTCGTCAGGCGTCCAGCTTTCCAATGATATAAGACACTTGAGTCTACGACTTACGGTCTAGGAGTTATGAGCTGTTTTGCGCTTTTGGTTGCTATAGCGCCACCTATGGGCCAATCGGGGTCATAATTTGATAACCTCTCCTCGATTTTTGTACTACCATCTGGCAAAGTTTCAATGCTCTAGCCCTTACGGTTTGGGCTGCACGATGCGTTTTACGGCGGAATAATAATAATAATAATAATAATTAAAGCTGCAAGCAGCATTTATCGGGGTTCAAGCATTTAAGGCCTTTAAGCACATAAGCATTTAAGACATTAAGATTTATTTAGAAAGCTTTTAACCACTGAAATAATAGATGGAAAAGTCCATTTACAGCCAATACAGGCAATTTACCATAGGAAATATATGGTTTTCAAAGCTTTTTAACAGTTATAGCGCCACCTATGGTCCGATCTACATGAAATTTTGCATGCTTGTTTAGAATGTTATGGCACATATGCTCACCAATTTTCGTGAAGTTCTGAGTTTTCATTTATGATTTATAGGCTTTTTAGTGTATTTTGCCACTCCCCTTTTATAAATTACCCTATTACAGCCACCCAAATGCAAAAGTTCAACTTTTTTTCGATAATTATTTATCTAGAGAGTCCAGAGAATTGTCCTAGACTGGTCTGGTTCCGATCGGGCGAAAAACCAGGGACTAGTTCGCAAAAGTAGGTTTTTAACATATTCATGAATATTTAATGAACGGTTTGATTGACAGCAATGGTTCTTGAGGCAAAGTTGTTCAGCATGAGCAGATCTATCAAATGATATGCATTTTGTGATGATAAGTGTAACACCACGTGATTACAGAGCCATAAAACTCGTTAGCGCCAACTAGTGGCCGATTTCTTTCAAAATTCTTACAGACCTCTAGGGGCTTGAGCCAAAAATGCCCACCGAGTTTCGCTCCGATCGGACTTCGTTAACGGTGCTCAAATTTCATTGGCCAATGGCGGCCATGTTTTTTGAGATACGCCAATATCCTTTTAGACATACATGGCCCCTTGGGCCAAGACACTGCATACCAAATTTCAAGTCATTCGGAAAAACGGTCAGGTGTCTATACGTTTTTTTTGTTTTATAGCGCCACCATGTGGCCAATCGACGCAATTTTTTTACTGTGACCTCAGATTGACCTCTTACACATGTGTACCAAGTTTGGTGAAGTTTACTTAATTACTTCTTGAGTTATAGCCATTTTAGTAAAATAGGCTCCTCCCACAACGTTAATTTTGCACCCCCTAGCGACCATGAATCGAAATTTCAACTTTTTTTCGATAATTATTGATCTTCAGACTCCAGTGAACAATTCTGCACTGGTTTGGTTCCGATCGGGCCAAAAACCAGGGACTAGTTTGCAAAAGTAGGTTTTCGACAAAATTCAAAATGGCGGAAAATCTATAATGGCGGAAATAAAATCGGAGATATACGTTTTGTTCGCCAGGCGACCACCTTTCCAATGATATAAGACACTTGAGTCTATGACTTACCGTCTAGGAGTTATGAGCAGTTTCGCGCTTTTGGTTGCTATAGCGCCACCTATGGGCCAATCGGCGTCATAATTTGATAACCTCTCCTCGATTTTTGTACTACCATCTGGCAAAGTTTCAAGGTTCCAGCTCTTACGGTTTGGGCTGCACGATGCGTTTTACGGCGGAAGAATAATAATAATAAAAATCAGGACGATTACAATAGGGTTTCAGCACTTCGTGCTTGAACCCCTAATAAAAATCAGTACAATTACAATAGGGTTTCAGCACTTCGTGCTTGAACCCCTAATTAAAGCTGCAAGCAGCATTTATCGGGGTTCAAGCATTTAAGGCCTTTAAAGCACATAAGCATTTAAGACATTACATTTTATTTAGCAAGCTTTTAACCACTGAAATAATAGATGGAAAAATCCATTTACAGCCAATAAAGGCAATTTACCATAGGAAATACATGGTTTTCAAACCTTTTTGCCAGTTATAGCGCCACCTATGGTCCAATCTCCATGAAACTCTGCATGCTTCTTCACCATGTTATGACACATATGCCCACCAATTTTCGTGAAGTTCTGAGTTTTTATTTATGATTTATAGGCATTTTAATGTATTTTGCCAAGCCCCTTTTATAAATTACCCTATTACAGCCACCCAAATGCAAAAGTTCAACTTTTTTTCGATAATTATTGATCTAGAGAGTCCAGAGAATTGTCCTAGACTGGTCTGGTTCCGATCGGGCGAAAAACCACGGACTAGTTCGCAAAAGTAGGTTTTTAACATATTCATGAATATTTAATGAACGGTTTGATTGACAGCAATGGTTCTTGAGGCAAAGTTGTTCAGCATGAGCAGATCTATCAAATGATATGCATTTTGTGATGATAAGTGTAACACCACGTGATTACAGAGCCATAAAACTCGTTAGCGCCAACTAGTGGCCGATTTCTTTCAAAATTCTTACAGACCTCTAGGGGCTTGAGCCGAACATGCCCACCGAGTTTCGCTCCGATCGGACTTCGTTAACGGTGCTCAAATTTCATTGGCCAATGGCGGCCATGTTTTTCGAGATACGCCAATATCCTTTTAGACATACATGTCCCCTTGGGCCAAGACACTGCATACCAAATTTCAAGTCATTCGGAAAAACGGTCAGGTGTCTATACGTTTTTATTGTTTTATAGCGCCACCATGAGGCCAATCGACGCAATTTTTTTACTGTGATCTCAAATTGACCTCCTACATATATGTACCAAGTTTGGTGAAGATATCTCATTTCGTTCACGAGTTATAACAATTTTAGTAAAACTGACTCCGCCTCCTTCGAACATTTTGGCACCCCATAGCGACCTTGAATCGAAATTTCAACTTTTTTTCGATAATTATTGATCTTCAGACTCCAGAGAACATTTCTGCACTGGTTTGGTTCCGATCGGACAAAAAACCACAGACTAGTTCGCAAAAGTAGGTTTTTTGACAAAATTCAAAATGGCGGAAAAATTTGCATACCGGAAATGAAATCGGAGATATACGTTTTTTCCGTCTTGAGCCAAGGATTACAGTGATATAAGACACTTGAGTCTACGACAAACCGTCTAGGAGTTATTAGCGATTTTATACTTTTGCTTACTATAGCGCCACCTATTGGCCAATCGGGGTCATAATTTGATAACCTCTCCTCGATTTTTGTACTACCTTCTGGCAAAGTCTCAAGTCTCCAGCACTTACGGTTTGGGCTGCACGATGCGTTTTACGGCGGAAGAATAATAATAAAAATCAGGACGATTACAATAGGGTTTCAGCACTTCGTGCTTGAACCCCTAATAAAAATCCTTACAATAACAATAGGGTTTCAGCACTTCGTGCTTGAACCCCTAAAAATCAGTACAATTACAATAGGGTTTCAGCACTTCGTGCTTGAACCCCTAATAAAAATCAGTACAATTACAATAGGGTTTCAGCACTTCGTGCTTGAACCCCTAATAAGAAGAGACGTTTTTGCCAGTTATAGCGCCACCTATTGTCCGATCTTCACGAAACTTGGCATGCTTCTTCACCATGTTAGGACACATATGCTCATCGATTTTTGTGAAGTTTGGTGTTTTCCCTTAGGTTGTATAGGCTTTTGAGTGTTTTTTGTCCCTCCACTTTCCTAAATGACCCTGTTACAGCCAGGCAAATGCCAAAGTTCAACTTTTTTTTGATAATTATTTATCTAGAGAGTCCATAGAATTGTCCTAGACTCGTTTGGTTCTGATCGGGCGAAAAACCTAGGACTAGTTCGCAAAAGTAGGTTTTTAACATAATTACGAATATTTAATGAACGGTTTAATTGACAGCAATGGTTCTTGAGGCAAAGTTGTTCAACAAGAGGAGATCTATCAAATGGTATGCATTTTGTGACAATAAGTGTAACACCACGTGATTACAGAGCCATAAAACTCGTTAGCGCCAACTAGTGGCCGATTTCTTTCAAAATTCTTACAGACCTCTAGGGCCATGAGTCGAACATGCCCACCGAGTTTCGTTCCAATCGGCCTCCGTTAACCTTGTCTAATAGGTGCTCAAACTTCATTGGCCGATGGCGGCCATGTTTTTTGAGATACGCCAATGTCCTCATAGACATACATGACACCTTGGACCAAGACACTGCATACCAATTTTCAAGTCAATCGGACTAACGGTCAGGTGGTTATAGCCTGTTTTATGTCTTTTTCATATTATAGCGCCACCATGTGGCCAATCGCCGATATTTTTTTACTGTTACCTCATATTGAGCTCATACATATGTGTACCGAGTTTGGTGAAGATACCTCATTTACTTCTGGAGTTATAGCCATTTTAGTAATATAGGCCCCTCCCACAACGTACGTTTTGGCGCCCCTTAGCGTCCGTGAATCGAAATTTCGACTTTTTTTCGATAATTATTGATCTTCAGTCTCTAGAGAACATTTCTGCACTGGTTTGGTTCCGATCGGGCGAAAAACCAGGGACTAGTTCGCAAAAGTAGGTTTTTGACAAAATTCAAAATGGCGGAAAATCTATCATGGCGGAAATGAAATCGGAGATATACGTTTTGTTCGTCAGGCGTCCAGCTTTCCAATGATATAAGACACTTGAGTATACGACATACGGTCTAGGAGTTATGAGCAGTTTCGCGCTTTTGGTCGCTATAGCGCCACCTATGGGCCAATCGAGGTCATACTTTGATACGTTCTCCCCAAATTGAGGACTACCATTTGGCCAACTTTCAAGGTTCCAGCTCTTACGGTTTGGTCTGCACGATGCGTTTTAGGGGAAAATAATAATAATAATTAAAGCTGCAAGCAGCATTTATCGGGGTTCAAGCAGTTAAGGCCTTTAATGCATTTAAGCACAAAAGCATCAAAAGTTGTTAAGTTTTACACGACGTGATTACAGAGCCATAAAACTCGTTAGCGCCAACTAGTGGCCGATTTCTTTCAAAACTCTTACAGACCTCTAGGGCCATGAGTCGAACCTGCCCATCGAGTTTCATTCCGATTGGCCACCGTTAACCTTGTCTAATAGGTGCTCAAATTTCATTGGTCGATGGCGGCCATGTTTTTTGAGATACGCCAATGTCCTCATAGACATACATGGCACCTTGGACCAAGACACTGCATACCAATTTTCAAGTCAATCGGACTAACGGTCAGGTGGTTATAGCCCTTTTCATGTTTTTTTCATGTTATAGCGCCACCTAGTGTTCAATTGTCACGATTTTTTTACTGTGATCTCAGATTGAACTCATACACATGTGTACCAAGTTTGGTGAAGATATCTCATTTACATCTCGAGTTATAGCCATTTTAGTAAAATAGGCTCCTCCTACAACACTAATTTATCACCCCCTAGCGACCAGGAATCGGAATTTCGACTTTTTTTCGATAATTATTGATAAGCAGACTCCAGAGAACATTTCTGTACTGGTTTGGTTCCGATCGGAGAAAAAAACAGGGACTAGTTCGCAAAAGTAGGTTTTTGACATAATTCAAAATGGCGGAAAATTTGCATACCGGAAATGAAATCAGAGATATACGTTTTGACCTTCATGAGACCAGCTTTCCAAAGATATAAGACACTTGAGTCTACGACATACGGTCTAGGAGTTATGAGCAGTTTCGCGCTTTTGGTTGCTATAGCGCCACCTATGGGCCAATTGGGGTCATACTTTGATAGATTCTCCCCAAATTGAGGACTACCATTTGGCCAAGTTTCAAGGTTCCAGCTCTTACGGTTTGGTCTGCACGATGCGTTTTAGGGGAAAATAATAATAATAATAATAATAATAAAAATCAGTACAATTACAATAGGGTTTCAGCATTTCATGCTTGAACCCCTAATTAAAGCTGCAAGCAGCATTTATCGGGGTTCAAGCTGTTAAGGCCTTTAAGGCATTTAAGCACAAAAGCATCAAAAGTTATTAAGAGTTATTAAGCAAGCATGTAACCACTGACATAATAGATGGAAAAGACCATTTACAGCCAATACAGGCAGTTTACCATGGGAAATATATGGTTTTAAAGCTTTTTAACAGTTATAGCACCACCTATGGTCCGATCTCCATAACATTGTTTACTGTGACCTCAAATTGAACCCATACACATGTGTACTAAGTTTGGTGAAGATATCTCATTTACTTCTTGAGTTATAGCCATTTTAGTAAAATAGGCTCCTCCCACAACAATTTACCACATTCTAGTATTATTTACTATGATTCTAGCATGATTTACCGTAGTTTACCATGATTTACCATGAAATACTACATTCTAGTATGATTTACCATTGTTTACTGTGATTGTAGCATGGTTTACCATAGTTTATCATGATTTATCATAGTTTACCATGATTTATTATAGTTTACCATGATTTACCCTGTTCTAGCATAGTTTACCATGTTCTAGCATATTTGCCATGATATACCATGTTCTAGAATGATTTGCCAGAATTCTAGAATGATTTACCTTGATACACCACATTACTAGCAATTATGTGAAGTGTCAGTGCAAATGAAGTGATAAACACTGACAAAATATGATTGTGTTATAATAGTTATTGTAATATAAGTATTTTCCATGTTAACTCAATAATGCATGCTTACACACACACACACACACACACACACACACACACACACACACACAGATACAAATATGTTTTCAATGTCTTTAGGATGTGTTATTGTGAAAAAATATTTTAATGGTCTAACCATTTCATATATTTCATTGTGATCTATATTATCAGTCCAATAATAATAATAAAAAAATAGCTTTAACCATTTGTTTGTTGACCAAAGCTGAAAGCTGATAAAAAGATTAATACTATGTCTAATACTGCTGCTCCCTCTAGTTGACAACAGTGGAATTACAGCCTCCATCTTACAGTTGAAGTGTTTGAATGAATGAATGGGAATTTGGTTTTTCACTTATATCTCGGGAACCAGAAGGCGAAAAATTCTGAAACTCAGAGCATAGATAGTGCTTGAGGAGCCCTGTTGAATGAGACCATCAATTATTTACTATGATTTACCATGTTTCTAGCGTGATTTACCACATTACTAGCAATTATGTGAAGTGTCAGTGCAAATGAAGTGATAAACACTGACAAAATATGATTGTGTTATAATAGTTATTGTAATATAAGTGTTTTCCATGTTAACTCAATAATGCATGCTTACACACACACACACACACACACACACACACACACACACACACACACACACACACACACACACACACACAAATATGTTTTCAATGTCTTTAGGATGTGTTATTGTGAAAAAAATATTTTAATGGTCTAACCATTTCATATATTTCATTGTGATCTATATTATCAGTCAAAAAAAAAAAATAGCTTTAACCATTTGTTTGTTGACCAAAGCTGAAAGCTGATAAAAAGATTAATACTATGTCTAATACTGCTGCTCCCTCTAGTTGACAACAGTGGAATTACAGCCTCCATCTTACAGTTGAAGTGTTTGAATGAATGAATGGGAATTTGGTTTTTCACTTATATCTCGGGAACCAGAAGGCGAAAAATTCTGAAATTCAGAGCATAGATAGTTCTTGAGGAGCCCTGTTGAATGAGACCATCGCTGTGTTTTTGGGTGATTGGGCCCGGGAGTTATGACTGTTCAAAGGCATGTATTTTGGGGCTGTTATCTCTGGAATGCCCAGGGCAAATTACACCACATTTGAATCGAAGCTAGCCAAGGGTGGGCCCTTTCCAACGAGCTCTCACACAAGGTTCGGGGTGGTCTGGGTCGGGAGTTACGGCGGTTCAAAATCGGGGGTCCCGCGATCTGGCGATCCGCGGGGGGGGGCGCGCTCCCGAGGCCCGCGACGACACGTTTCGATCAAGAGCCCGGAGAGGACCTTACCATAGAAATTTGAGCGCGCAACGACTTTCCGTTTTCGAGTTATGAGTGAATTTGTACTGGGGGGGCGTGGCCTAAATGCCGTTTTACTTTCGTTTTCATGTTAAATGTTAAAATAATGATTTTATAAAGTCTAAATATGAATTATATAACAATATTAGGGAGTAGTATGATGAAATGACAGCAGGGGGCAGTAAAATACCACTTATTGGCTTAATATGGTATTCATTTTAAGGCTACATATTGAAATGACCCTATTATAGCTATCCAAATGAAGTAGTTCAACTTTTTCTGACAATTATTGATCTAGTGAGTCCAGAGAATTGTATTGCACTGGTTTTTAACATTATTTTATAAACATTATATGATCATAGGATGGAAAACACAATTTACAGCCAATACAGGCAATTTACCATAGGAAATATATGGTTTTAAAGCTTTTTAACAGTTATAGTGCCAACTATGGTCCGATCTTCATAAAAATTTCCATGCTTCTTTAGCATGTTATGTCACATATGCTCATCAATTTTTGTGAAGTTCTGAGTTTTCATTTAGGATTTATAGGCTTTTTAGTGTATTTTGCCACGCCCATTTTCTAAATGACCCTATTACAGCCATCCAAATGCAAAAGTTCAAATTTTTTTCGATAATTATTGATCTAGAGAGTCCAGAGAATTGCCCTAGACTGGTCTGGTTCCGATCGGGCCAAAAACCAGGGACTAGTTCGCAAAAGTAGGTTTTTAACATGTTTGCAAATATTTAATGAATGGTTTGATTGACAGTAGTGGTTCTTGAGGCAAAGTTGTTCAGCATGAGCAGATCTATCAAATGATAGGCATAATGTGACAATAAGTTTAACACCACGTGATTACAGAGCCATAAAACTCGTTAGCGCCAACTAGTGGCCGATTTCTTTCAAAATGCTTACAGACCTCTAGGGGCTTGAGCCGAACATGCCCACCGAGTTTCACTCCGATCGGACTTCGTTAACGGTGCTCAAATTTCATTGGCCAATGGCGGCCATGTTTTTTCGAGATACGCCAATATCCTTTTAGACATACATGGCCCCTTGGGCCAAGACACGGCATACCAAATTTCAAGTCATTCGGAAAAACGGTCAGGTGTCTATACGTTTTTTTTGTTTTGTAGCGCCACCATGTGGCCAATCGACGCAATTTTTTTACTGTGACCTCGGATTGACCTCTTACACATGTGTACCAAGTTTGGTGAAGTTTACTAAATTACTTCTTGAGTTATAGCCATTTTAGTAAAATAGGCTCCTCCCACAACGTTAATTTTGCTCCCCCTAGCGACCATGAATCGAAATTTCAACTTTTTTTCGATTATTATTGATCTTCAGTCTCCAGAGAACAATTCTGCACTGGTTTGGTTCCGATCGGGCGAAAAACCAGGGACTAGTTTGCAAAAGTAGGTTTTAGACAAAATTCAAAATGGCGGAAAATCTATCATGGCGGAAATAAAATCGGAGATATACGTTTTGTTCGCCAGGCGTCCAGCTTTCCAATGATATATGACACTTGAGTCTATGACTTACCGTCTAGGAGTTATGAGCAGTTTCGCGCTTTTGGTTGCTATAGCGCCACCTATGGGCCAATCGGCGTCATAATTTGATAACCTCTCCTCGATTTTTGTACTACCATCTGGCAAAGTTTCAAGGCTCCAGCCCTTACGGTTTGGGCTGCACGATGCGTTTTACGGCAGAATAATAATAATAATTAAAGCTGCAAGCAGCATTTAGCGGGGTTCAAGCATTTAGGGTCTTTAAGCACATAAGGCAGTTTAGTGAGTTGTCTGAGTTTTTGTTTAGGATTTACAGGCTTTTGAGTGTTTTTTGCCATACACATTTTCTAAATGATCCTGTTATGGCTACCCAATGGGTAAAGTTAAAGTTTTTTTATATAATTAATAATCTAGAGCTTCCAGAGAATTGTACTGCACTGGTATATTTCCGATCGGGCGAAAAACCTAGGACTAGTTCGCAAAAGTAGGTTTTTAACATAATCGCAAGTATTTAATGAACAAATTGATTGACAGCAGTAGTTCTTGAGGCAAAGTTGTTCAGTATGAGCAGATCTATCAAATGATATGCATCACGTGATTACATAGCCGTAAAACCTGTTAGCGTCAACTAGTGGCTGATTTTTCAAAATTCTTACAGACGTCTAGGGCCACGAGTCGAACATGCCCACCTAGTTTCGTTCTGATCGGCCTCCGTTAAGAGCAAACTAACAGCTTTGAATTAAAATGGTGAGGTATCCTGTTGTAAACATCAACCATGCCTGTTGACAGTTCTCTCTTGTGGGAAAGGAATGAAAAGTTCTCAAATCCGCAGCACAGCCTCAGACATAACATTTATATCCATGATCTGCCATTTTCACTATTGTCCTTGCTTGCTTCTTCACAATACCTGCAGATCTTCTGCTGATTCGGCTGTGCAGGTCTACATTAACACTGCCTGGCCTAGAACATGGACTGGAAAATGCAAATTTGGGGGGTATAAATACTAGCAATTATGTGAAGTGTCAGTGCAAATGAAGTGATAAACACTGACAAAATATGATTGTGTTATAATAGTTATTGTAATATAAGTGTGTTCCATGTTAACTCAATAATGCATGCTTACACACACACACACACACACACACACATATACAAATATGTTTTCAATGTCTTTAGGATGTGTTATTGTGAAAAAAATATTTTAATGGTCTAACCATTTCATATATTTCATTGTGATCTATATTATCAGTCAAAAAAAAAATAGCTTTAACCATTTGTTTGTTGACCAAAGCTGAAAGCTGATAAGAAGATTAATACTATGTCTAATACTGCTGCTCCCTCTAGTTGACAACAGTGGAATTACATCCTCCATCTTACAGTTGAAGTGTTTGAATGAATGAATGGGAATTTGGTTTTTCACTTATATCTCGGGAACCAGAAGGCGAAAAATTCTGAAATTCAGAGCATAGATAGTTCTTGAGGAGCCCTGTTGAATGAGACCATCGCTGTGTTTTTGGGCGATTGGGCCCGGGAGTTATGACTGTTCAAAGGCATGTATTTTGGGGCTGTTATCTCTGGAATGCCCAGGGCAAATTACACCACATTTGAATCGAAGCTAGCCAAGGGTGGGCCCTTTCCAACGAGCTCTCACACAAGGTTCGGGGTGGTCTGGGTCGGGAGTTACGGCGGTTCAAAATCGGGGGTCCCGCGGTCTGGCGATCCGCGGGGGGGGCGCGCTCCCGAGGCCCGCGACGACACGTTTCGATCAAGAGCCCGGAGAGGACCTTACCATAAAAATTTGAGCGCGCAACGACTTTCCGTTTTCGAGTTATGAGTGAATTTGTACTGGGGGGGGCGTGGCTTAAATGCCGTTATACTTTCGTTTCATTTCATTCACTTACTTTCGTCCATTTCCATATCTCAGTGTAACACAATTGTCAATAGTAATACTCAATAGATGAGTTTTGACAAAATGTGATTGTAAATGTTAAAATAATGATTTTATAAAGTCTAAATATGAATTTTATAACAATATTAGGGAGTAGTATGATGAAATGACAGCAGGTGGCAGTAAAATACCACTTATTGGCTTAATATGTCATTATATTCATATAAAATCACCTTTTGAAGAAGTTAAACTTTTTTTCTGATAATTATTGATCTAGAGAGTTCAGAGAATTGTGCTGCACTGGTTTTGAACATTATGATATGAACATTATACGATAATAGATAGAAGACACTATTTACAGCAAATACAGGCAATTTACCATAGGAAATATATGGTTTTAAAGCATTTTAACAGTTATAGCGCCAACTATGGTCCGATCTCCATAAAATTTTCCATGCTTCTTTAGCAGGTTATGACACATATGCTCATCAATTTTTGTGAAGTTCTGAGTTTTCGTTTAGGATTTATAGGCTTTTGAGTGCATTTTACCACGCCCATTTTCTAAATGACCCTGTTATAGCCATACGAAAAATGCAAAAGTTCAACTTTTTTTTGATAATTATTGACCTAGAGAGTCCATAGAATTGTCCTAGACTTGTTTGGTTCCGATCGGGCGAAAAACCAGGGACTAGTTCGCAAAAGTAGGTTTTTAACATAATTACGAATATTTAATGAACGGTTTGATTGACAGGAATGGTTCTTGAGGCAAAGTTGTTCAACAAGAGGAGATCTATCAAATGGTATGCATTTTGTGACAATAAGTGTAACACCACGTGATTACAGAGCCATAAAACTCGTTAGCGCCAACTAGTGGCCGATTTCTTTCAAAATTCTTACAGACCTCTAGGGCCATGAGTAGAACATGCCCACCGAGTTTCGTTCCGATCGGCCTCCGTTAACCTTGTCTAATAGGTGCTCAAACTTCATTGGCCGATGGCGGCCATGTTTTTTGAGATACGCCAATGTCCTCATACACATACATGGCACCTTGGACCAAGACACTGCATACCAATTTTCAAGTCAATCGGACTAACGGTCAGGTGGTTATGGGCCGTTTTATGTTTTTTTCATGTTATAGCGCCACCATGTGGCCATTCGCCGCAGTTTTTTTACTGTGACCTCAAATTGACCTCTTACACATTTGTACCGAGTTTGGTGAAGATACCTCATTTACTTCTGGAGTTATAGCCGTTTTAGTAAAATTGGCTCCTCCCACAACATACATTTGGGCGCCCCTTAGCGACCGTGAATGGAAATTTCAACTTTTTTTCGATAATTATTGATATTCAGACTCCAGAGAACATTTCTGCACTGGTTTGGTTCCGATCGGGCAAAAAACCAGGGACTAGTTCGCAAAAGTAGGTTTTTGACAAAATTCAAAATGGCGGAAAATCTATCATGGCGGAAATGAAATCGGAGATATACGTTTTGTTCGCCAGGCATCCAGCTTTCCAATGATATAAGACACTTGAGTCTACGACATACGGTCTAGGAGTTATGAGCAGTTTCGCGCTTTTGGTCGCTATAGCGCCACCTATGGGCCATTTGAGGTCATAATTTGATAACCTCTCCTCGATTTTTGTACTACCATATGGCAAAGTTTCAAAGTTCCAGCTCTTACGGTTTGGGCTGCACGATGCGTTTTACGGCAGAAGAAAAATAATAATAAAAATCAGGACAATTACAATAGGGTTTCAGCACTTCGTGCTTGAACCCCTAATAATTAAAGCTGCAAGCAGCATTTAGCGGGGTTCAAGCATTTAGGGTCTTTAAGCACATAAGGCAGTTTAGTGAGTTGTCTGAGTTTTTGTTTAGGATTTACAGGCTTTTGAGTGTTTTTTGCCATACACATTTTCTAAATGATCCTGTTATGGCTACCCAATGGGTAAAGTTAAAGTTTTTTATATAATTAATAATCTAGAGCTTCCAGAGAATTGTACTGCACTGGTATATTTCCGATCGGGCGAAAAACCTAGGACTAGTTCGCAAAAGTAGGTTTTTAACATAATCGCAAGTATTTAATGAACAAATTGATTGACAGCAGTAGTTCTTGAGGCAAAGTTGTTCAGTATGAGGAGATCTATCAAATGATATGCATCACGTGATTACATAGCCGTAAAACCTGTTAGCGTCAACTAGTGGCTGATTTTTCAAAATTCTTACAGACCTCTAGGGCCACGAGTCGAACATGCCCACCTAGTTTCGTTCTGATTGGCCTCCGTTAAGAGCAAACTAACAGCTTTGAATTAAAATGGTGAGGTATCCTGTTGTAAACATCAACCATGCCTGTTGACAGTTCTCTTTTGTGGGAAGGGAATGAAAAGTTCTCAAATCCGCAGCACAGCCTCAGACATAACATTTATATCCATGATCTGCCATTTTCACTATTGTCCTTGCTTGCTTCTTCACAATACCTGCAGATCTTCTGATGATTCGGCTGTGCAGGTCCACATTAACACTGCCTGGCCTAGAACATGGACTGGAAAATCCAAATTTGGGGGGTATAAATATTAATGATCCTGACTCCAACGTCACAGTCGGTGTTATGGTGGGATTCACTCATTTTTCAGCGGTCTTTTGCAAACAGGAGATTTACACATGAAGGAGGAAACAATGGTGTTTGAGGCTCACGGTATGTCAGTTCCATGTCCAGAACTCTTATCATTCAACTATGCCAAGATAAATACAGTTTTCAATTGTATGGCACCTTTAAAATAGATGATTAGTAATATAATGCTTACTTGGAGTCTGAAATGGCTTTAACAAAAGAAGAAAAATAGTCTTAGATTTCTGTTCATTCTAATCATGTACAAATAAAGTAGCACAGTAAGATTACATTTATTTGAATGCATTAGTGAGTGTGTGATTGTGCTGTGTGTGCAGCGAATCAATACTAAAAGTGAAGGTGTAGTTGATATCTTTGGTGATAATATCTGTAGTAATCATAAAAAAACAATTAAGAAATAAAGAATTAAAATTACAAATAATATTCTATTAAGATATGAGTTACAATAACATGATTTGCAATAGTAATAATATCAATAATATATGCACAATACACACAGATTAGACTATCAGGTCTGTGTTTTACAAAAACATTAGTATTGCAGCCAATGTGAGTCTGTGGGATTTATAAACAGACAAAATATGATTTGAAATGTTATTTTAATGATTTTATTAAGTTTAAACAATATTTCAAATGGAAAAAAAAATGAAAAATAATATTTTAGTGAGCAGAATGAACCAATGAGTGTTCTTCTGGTGGTTAAAATGTAAATGAAAACAATAATACTTAAACAATAATACTTAATACACTAACCATGCTTGAACACACACATGCACACACATTTTGTTGTAGATGTAGATATTTAAAATAAAAGATAGGTAACAAAATGATAATTGCAAATCTCCTCTGTATAACACCATTTTCAGATTTCAAATTAATCACTGAGAGGCAGAAATGTTCAAACTGAGAGCTCAGTAAAAATGAAGTGATAAACTTTGACAAAACATGACTGTGTTATAATAGGTGATTTTCATGCAAGTAATTTTATATAGTCCAAAAACTAATGCAAAAGCACAGATGAAAATATTTTATTAAGTAGAATGTCCTGCAGAGGGCAGTAGAAGACCACTAATTGACTCACTTTCATTTGAAAGACTTTTTTATCCACCAGTAAAACAAAGCAGTTTCTCCATGTTCTTTCCATTAAGCATGCTTACACACACAGACACACACACACACACAAACACAAACACATCCACACACACACACACACACACACACACACACACACACACACACACACACACACAAATACAAATATGTTTTCAATGTCTTTAGGATGTGTTATTGTGAAAAAATATTTTAATGGTCTAACCATTTCATATATTTCATTGTGATCTATATTATCAGTCCAATAATAATAATAAAAAAAATTGCTTTAACCATTTGTTTGTTGGCCAAAGCTGAAAGCTGATAAAAAGATTAATACTATGTCTAATACTGCTGCTCCCTCTAGTGGACAACAGTGGTATTATAGCTTACATTTTACAGTTGAAGTGTTTGAATGAATGAATGGGAATTTGTTTTTTTACTTATATCTCAGGAACCAAAAGGCGAAAAATTCTGAAACTCAGAGCATAGATAGTGCTTGAGGAGCCCTGTTGAATGAGACCATCAAGGTGTTTTTGGGCGATTGGGGCTGGGAGTTATGACTGTTATAAGGCATATCTGTTCGGGCTATTATCTCTGGAATGCCCAGGGCAAATTACACCACATTTGAATCGAAGCTAGCCAAGGATGTGCCCTTTCCAACGAGCTCTCACACAATGTTCGGGTTGGTCTGGGTCGGGAGTTACGGCGGTTCAAAATCGGGGGTCCCGCGGTCTAATGATCCGCGGGGGGGGCGCGCTCCCGAGGCCCGCGATGACACGTTTCGATCAAGAGCCCGGAGAGGACCTTACCATCAAAATTTGAGCGCGCAACGACTTTCCGTTTTCGAGTTATGAGTGAATTTGTACTGGGGGGGCGTGGCCTAAATGCCGTTTTACTTTCGTTTTCATGTTAAATGTTAAAATAATGATTTTATAAAGTCTAAATATGAATTATATAACAATATTAGGGAGTAGTATGATGAAATGATAGCAGGGGGCAGTAAAATACCACTTATTGGCTTAATATGGTATTCATTTTAAGGCCACATATTGAAGTGACCCTATTATAGCTATCCAAATGAAGTAGTTCAACTTTTTCTGACAATTATTGATCTAGTGAGTCCAGAGAATTGTATTGCACTGGTTTTTAACATTATTTTATAAACATTATATGATCATATGGAAAAGACCATTTACAGCAATACAGGCAGTTTACCATAGGAAATATATGATTTTAAAGCTTTTTAACAGTTATAGTGCCACCTATGGTCTGATCTCCATAAAAATTTCCATGCTTCTTTAGCATGTTATGTCACATATGCTCATCAATTTTTGTGAAGTTCTGAGTTTTCGTTTAGGATTTATAGGCTTTTGAGTGCATTTTGCCACGCCCATTTTCTTTATGACCCAATATACCCATGTGAAAAATGCTAAAGTTCAACTTTTTTTTGATAATTAT
The DNA here is from genome assembly GCA_021554675.1 of Leuciscus idus. Lineage (NCBI taxonomy): Eukaryota > Metazoa > Chordata > Actinopteri > Cypriniformes > Leuciscidae > Leuciscus > Leuciscus idus. The sequence goes on along the minus strand of CM038623.1, from coordinate 91,917 downwards.
TTATCTAGAGAGTCCATAGAATTGTCCTAGACTTGTTTGGTTCCGATCGGGCGAAAAACCTAGGACTAGTTCGCAAAAGTAGGTTTTTAACATAATTATGAATATTTAATGAACGGTTTGATTGACAGCAATGGTTCTTGAGGCAAAGTTGTTCAGCATGAGCAGATCTATCAAATGATATGCATTTTGTGACAATAAGTGTAACACCACGTGATTGCAGAGCCATTAAACTCGTTAGCGCCAACTAGTGGCCGATTTCTTTCAAAATTCTTACAGACCTCTAGGGCCATGAGTCGAATATGCCCATCGAGTTTCGTTCCGATTGGCCTCCGTTAACCTTGTCTAATAGGTGCTCAAACTTCATTGGCCGATGGCGGCCATGTTTTTCGAGATACACCAATGTCCTCATAGACATACATGGCACCTGGGACCAAGACACTGCATACCAATTTTCAAGTCAATCGGACTAACGGTCAGGTGGTTATAGCCTGTTTTATGTTTTTTCCATGTTATAGCGCCACCATGTGGCCAATCGCCGCGATTTTTGTATTGTGACCTCAGATTGACCTCTTACACATGTGTACCAAGTTTGGTGAAGATACCTCATTTACTTCTGGAGTTATAGCCATTTTAGTAAAATAGGCCCCTCCCACAATGTACGTTTTGGCGCCCCTTAGCGTCCGTGAATCGAAATTTCAACTTTTTTTCGATAATTATTGATCTACAGTCTCTAGAGAACATTTCTGCACTGGTTTGGTTCCGATTGGGCGAAAAACCTAGGACTAGTTCGCAAAAGTAGGTTTTTGACAAAATTCAAAATGGTGGAAAATCTATCATGGCGGAAATTAAATCGGAGATATACATTTTGTTCGTCCGGCGTCCTGCTTTCCAATGATATAAGACACTTGAGTCTACGACATACGGTCTAGGAGTTATGAGCAGTTTCGCGCTTTTGGTCGCTATAGCGCCACCTATGGGCCAATCGAGGTCATACTTTGATACGTTCTCCCCAAATTGAGGACTACCATTTGGCCAACTTTCAAGGTTCCAGCTCTTACGGTTTGGTCTGCACGATGCGTTTTAGGGGAAAATAATAATAATAATAAAAATCCTTACAATAACAATAGGGTTTCAGCACTTCGTGCTTGAACCCCTAAAAATCAGGACAATTACAATAGGGTTTCAGCACTTCGTGCTTGAACCCCTAATAAAAATCCTTACAATAACAATAGGGTTTCAGCACTTCGTGCTTGAACCCCTAATTAAAGCTGCAAGCAGCATTTATCGGGGTTCAAGCAGTTAAGGCCTTTCAGGCATTTAAGCACAAAAGCATCAAAAGTTATTACGTTTTATTTAACAAGCCAAAAATCTCGCTAGCGCCAACTAGTGGCTGATTTCTTTCAAAATTCTTACAGACCTCTAGAGCCATGATTTGAACATGCCTACCGAGTTTTGTTCCGATCGGCCTCCGTTAACCTTGTCTAATAGGTGCTCAAACTTCATTGGCCGATGGCGGCCATGTTTTTTGAGATACGCCAATGTCCTCATAGACATACATGGCACCTTGGACCAAGACACTGCATAACAATTTTCAAGTCATTTGGACTAACGGTCAGGTGGTTATAGCCCTTTTCATGTTTTTTTCATGTTATAGCGCCACCTATTGTTCAATCGTCGAGATTTATTTACTGTGACCCCAGATTGAACTCATACACATGTGTACCGAGTTTGGTGAAGATATCTCATTTACTTCTCGAGTTATAGCCATTTTAGTAAAATAGGCTCCTCCTACAACGTTCAATTAGCGCCCCCTATCGACCATGAATCAAAATTTCAACTTTTTTTCGATAATTATTGATATTCAGACTCCAGAGAACATTTCTGCACTGGTTTGGTTCCGATCGGACAAAAAACCAGGGACTAGTTCGCAAAAGTAGGTTTTTGACATAATTCAAAATGGCGGAAAATTTACATACCAGAAATGAAATCGGAGATATACGTTTTGACCTTTAGTCGTTAAGCTTTCCAACGATATAAGACACTTGAGCCTACGACATACGGTCTAGGAGTTATGAGCAGTTTCGCGCATTTGGTCGCTATAGCGCCACCTATGGGCCAATCGAGGTCATAATTTGATAACCTCTCCTCGATTTTTGTACTACCATATGGCAAAGTTTCAAGGTTCCTGGTCTTACGGTTTGGGCTGCACGATGCGTTTTACGGCGGAATAATAATAATAATAATAATAATAATTAAAGCTGCAAGCAGCATTTATCGGGGTTCAAGCAGTTAAGGCCTTTAAGGCATTTAAGCACAAAAGCATCAAAAGTTATTAAGTTTTATTTAACAAACCAAAAATCTCGCTAGCGCCAACTAGTGGCTGATTTCTTTCAAAATTCTTACAGACCTCTAGAGCCATGATTTGAACATGCCTACCGAGTTTTGTTCCGATCGGCCTCCGTTAACCTTGTCTAATAGATGCTCAAACTTCATTGGCCGATGGCGGCCATGTTTTTTGAGATACGCTAATGTCCTCATAGACATACATGGCACCTTGGACCAAGACACTGCATACCAATTTTCAAGTCATTTGGACTAACGGTCAGGTGGTTATAGCCCTTTTCATGTTTTTTTCATGTTATAGCGCCACCTATTGTTCAATCGTCGAGATTTATTTACTGTGACCCCAGATTGAACTCATACACATGTGTACCAAGTTTGGTGAAGATATCTCATTTACTTCTCGAGTTATAGCCATTTTAGTAAAATAGGCTCCTCCTACAACGTTCAATTAGCGCCCCCTATCGACCATGAATCAAAATTTCAACTTTTTTTCGATAATTATTGATATTCAGACTCCAAAGAACATTTCTGCACTGGTTTGGTTCCGATCGGACAAAAAACCAGGGACTAGTTCGCAAAAGTAGGTTTTTGACATAATTCAAAATGGCGGAAAATTTACATACCAGAAATGAAATCGGAGATATACGTTTTGACCTTTAGTCGTTAAGCTTTCCAACGATATAAGACACTTGAGCCTACAACATACGGTCTAGGAGTTATGAGCAGTTTCGCGCTTTTGGTCGCTATAGCGCCACCTATGGGCCAATCGAGGTCATAATTTGATAACCTCTCCTCGATTTTTGTACTACCATATGGCAAAGTTTCAAGGTTCCTGGTCTTACGGTTTGGGCTGCACGATGCGTTTTACGGCGGAATAATAATAATAATAATAATAATAATAATAATAATAAAAATCAGTACAAATACAATAGGTGTTCAGCACTTCGTGCTTGAACCCCTAATAAAAATCAGTACAAATACAATAGGTGTTCAGCACTTCGTGCTTGAACCCCTAAAAATCAGGACAATTACAATAGGGTTTCAGCACTTCGTGCTTGAACCCCTAATAATAAAAATCAGCACAATTACAATAGGGTTTCAGCATTTCATGCTTGAACCCCTAATTAAAGCTGCAAGCAGCATTTATCGGGGTTCAAGCATTTAAGGCCTTTAAGCAGAAAAGCATCAAAAGTTATTAAGTTTTATTTAGCAAGCATGTAAGCACTGACATAATAGATGGAAAAGACCATTTACAGCCAATACAGGCAATGTACCATAGGAAATATATGGTTTAAAGCATTTTATAGGAGTTATAGTGCCATCTATGGACCGATCTCCATAAAATTGTTTACTGTGACCTCAAATTGAACCCATACACATGTGTACTGAGTTTGGTGAAGATATCTCATTTACTTCTTGAGTTATAGCCATTTTAGTAAAATAGGCTCCTCCCACAATAATTTACCACATTCTAGTATTATTTACTATGATTCTAGCATGATTGACATAGTTTACCATGATTTTATCTTAGTTTACCTTGATTTACCATATTCTAGCATGATTTACCATGATATACTACATTTTAGTATGATTTACCATTGTTTACTGTGATTCTAGCATGGTTTACCATAGTTTATCATGATTTATCATAGTTTACCATGATTTACCCTGTTCTAGCATGATTTACCATGATATACCACATTCTAACATGATTTACCATAGTTTATCATGGTTTACCATGATTTACCCTGTTCTAGAATGATTTGCCAGGATTCTAGCATGGTTTACCTTGATACACCACATTATAGTATTATTTACTATGATTTACCATGTTTCTAGCAATTATGTGAAGTGTCAGTGCAAATGAAGTGATAAACACTGACAAAATCTGATTGTGTTATAATAGTTATTGTTATATAAGTGATTTTTAGAGTCTAAATATGAATGTGAGCACATGTGAAAAGACTTCATTAATAAGTAGAATGGCCAGCAGAGGGCAGAAGAAGACCACTTATTGGCTCAGTTTCACTTTAAACTTCATGATTTTCACCAGTTTTCTGGACTAAAGCAAACCAGTTTTTCCATGTTAACTCAATAATGCATGCTTACACACACACACACACACACACACACACACACACACACACACACACACACACACACACACAGAGAGAGAAATAAACATACACAAATACAAATATGTTTTTAATGTTTTGGAATATGTTATTGAGAAAATATATGTATTGGTCTATTAGAATTCCTTTGTGATCTAATAATATAAAAAAGAAAAGAAAAAAAGATTGCTTTTTAAAGCATTTGTTTGTTTCCCAATACTGAAAACTAATGAAAAGGTCATGCGTAATCCTGCTGCTCCCTCTAGTGGACAGTGGTATTACAGCTTCCATCTTACAGTTGAAGTGTTTGAATGAATTAATGAATGGGAATTTGGTTTTTCACTTATATCTCGGGAACCAGAAGGCGAAAAATTCTGAAACTCAGAGCATAGAGAGTGCTTGAGGAGCCCTGTTGAATGAGACCATCAATTACTTACTATGATTTACCATGTTTCTAGCGTGATTTACCACATTACTAGCAATTATGTGAAGTGTCAGTGCAAATGAAGTGATAAACACTGACAAAATATGATTGTGTTATAATAGTTATTGTAATATAAGTGTTTTCCATGTTAACTCAATAATGCATGCTTACACACACACACACACACACACACACACACACACAAATATGTTTTCAATGTCTTTAGGATGTGTTATTGTGAAAAAAATATTTTAATGGTCTAACCATTTCATATATTTCATTGTGATCTATATTATCAGTCCAATAATAAAAAAAAAAAAATAGCTTTAACCATTTGTTTGTTGGCCAAAGCTGAAAGCTGATAAAAAGATTAAATACTATGTGTAATACTGCTGCTCCCTCTAGTTGACAACAGTGGAATTACAGCCTACATCTTACAGTTGAAGTGTTTGAATGAATGAATGGGAATTTGGTTTTTCACTTATATCTCGGGAACCAGAAGGCGAAAAATTCTGAACCTCAGAGCATAGATAGTGCTTGAGGAGCACTGTTCAATGAGACCATCGCGGTGTTTTTGGGCGATTGGGTTCGGGAGTTATGACTGTTCAAAGGCATGTCTTTTGAGGCTTTTATCTCTGGAATGCCCAGGGCAAATTACACCACATTTGAATCGAAGCTAGCCAAGGACGGGCCCTTTCCAACGAGCTCTCACACAAGGCTCAGGGTGGTCTGGGTCGGGAGCTACGGCCGTTCAAAGTCGGGGGTCCCGCGGTCTGGCGATCCGCGGGGGGGGCGCGCTCCCGAGGCCCGCGACGACACGTTTCGATCAAGAGCCCGGAGAGGACCTTACCATAAAAATTTGAGCGCGCAACGACTTTCCGTTTTCGAGTTATGAGTGAATTTGTACTGGGGGGGGCGTGGCCTAAATGCCGTTTTACTTTCGTTTTCATGTTAAATGTTAAAATAATGATTTTATAAAGTCTAAATATGAATTATATAACAATATTAGGGAGTAGTATGATGAAATGACAGCAGGGGGCAGTAAAATACCACTTATTGGCTTAATATGGTATTCATTTTAAGGCTACATATTGAAGTGACCCTATTATAGCTATCCAAATGAAGTAGTTCAACTTTTTCTGACAATTATTGATCTAGTGAGTCCAGAGAATTGTATTGCACTGGTTTTTAAGATTATTTTATAAACATTATATGATCATATGGAAAACACAATTTACAGCCAATACAGGCAATTTACCATAGGAAATATATGGTTTTAAAGCTTTTTAACAGTTATAGCGCCAACTATGGTCCGATCTTCATAAAAATTTCCATGCTTCTTTAGCATGTTATGTCACATATGCTCATCAATTTTTGTGAAGTTCTGAGTTTTCCTTTAGGATTTATAGGCTTTTGAGTGCATTTTGCCACGCCCATTTTCTTTATGACCCAATATACCCATGCGAAAAATGCAAAAGTTAAACTTTTTTTCGATAATTATTGATCTAGAGAGTCCAGAGAATTGTCCTAGACTGGTCTGGTTCCGATCGGGCGAAAAACCAGGGACTAGTTCGCAAAAGTAGGTTTTTAACATATTCATGAATAATTAATTAATTGTTTGATTGACATTAGTGGTTCTTGAGGCAAAGTTGTTGAGCATGAGCAGATCTATCAAATGATATGCATTTTATGACGATAAGTGTAACACCACGTGATTACAGAGCCAAAAAAACTCGTTAGCGCCAACTAGTGGCCGATTTCTTTCAAAATTCTTACAGACCTCTAGGGCCATGAGTCGAACATGCCCATCGAGTTTCGTTCCGATCGACGTCCGTTAACCTTGTCTTATAGGTGCTCAAACTTCATTGGCCGATGGCGGCCATGTTTTTTGAGATACACCAATGTCCTCATAGACATACATGGCACCTTGGACCAAGACACTGCATACCAATTTTCAAGTCAATCGGACTAACGGTCAGGTGGTTATGGGCCGTTTTATGTTTTTTTCATGTTATAGCGCCACCATGTGGCCATTCGCCGCGGTTTTTTTACTGTGACCTCAAATTGACCTCTTACACATTTGTACCGAGTTTGGTGAAGATACCTCATTTACTTCTGGAGTTATAGCCGTTTTAGTAAAATAGGCTCCTCCCACAACATACATTTGGGCGCCCCTTAGCGACCGTGAATGGAAATTTCAACTTTTTTTCGATAATTATTGATATTCAGACTCCAGAGAACATTTCTGCACTGGTTTGGTTCCGATCGGGCAAAAAAACAGGGACTAGTTCGCAAAAGTAGGTTTTTGACAAAATTCAAAATGGCGGAAAATCTATCATGGCGGAAATGAAATCGGAGATATACGTTTTGTTCGTCAGGCATCCAGCTTTCCAATGATATAAGACACTTGAGTCTACGACATACGGTCTAGGAGTTATGAGCAGTTTCGCGCTTTTGGTCGCTATAGCGCCACCTATGGGCCATTCGAGGTCATAATTTGATAACCTCTCCTCGATTTTTGTACTACCATATGGCAAAGTTTCAAAGTTCCAGCTCTTACGGTTTGGGCTGCACGATGCGTTTTACGGCAGAAGAAAAATAATAATAATTAAAGCTGCAAGCAGCATTTATCGGGGTTCAAGCATTTAAGGCCTTTAAGCACATAAGCATTTAAGACATTAAGTTTTATTTAGCAAGCTTTTAACCACTGAAATAATAGATGGAAAAATCCATTTACAGCCAATAAAGGCAATTTACCATAGGAAATATGTGGTTTTCAAACCTTTTTGCCAGTTATAGCGCCACCTATGGTCCAATCTCCATGAAACTCTGCATGCTTCTTCACCATGTTATGACACATATGCCCACCAATTTTCGTGAAGTTCTGAGTTTTCATTTATGATTTATAGGCATTTTAGTGTATTTTGCCACGCCCCTTTTATAAATTACCCTATTACAGCCACCCAAATGCAAAAGTTCAACTTTTTTTCAATAATTATTGATCTAGAGAGTCCAGAGAATTGTCCTAGACTGGTCTGGTTCCGATCGGGCGAAAAACCAGGGACTAGTTCGCAAAAGTAGGTTTTTAACATATTCATGAATATTTAATGAACGGTTTGATTGACAGCAATGGTTCTTGAGGCAAAGTTGTTCAGCATGAGCAGATCTATCAAATGATATGCATTTTGTGATGATAAGTGTAACACCACGTGATTACAGAGCCATAAAACTCGTTAGCGCCAACTAGTGGCCGATTTCTTTCAAAATTCTTACAGACCTCTAGGGGCTTGAGCCGAACATGCCCACCGAGTTTCGCTCCGATCGGACTTCGTTAACGGTGCTCAAATTTCATTGGCCAATGGCGGCCATGTTTTTCGAGATACGCCAATATCCTTTTAGACATACATGGCCCCTTGGGCCAAGACACTGCATACCAAATTTCAAGTCATTCGGAAAAACGGTCAGGTGTCTATACGTTTTTATTGTTTTATAGCGCCACCATGAGGCCAATCGACGCAATTTTTTTACTGTGATCTCAAATTGACCTCCTACATATATGTACCAAGTTTGGTGAAGATATCTCATTTCGTTCACGAGTTATAACAATTTTAGTAAAACTGACTCCGCCTCCTTCGAACATTTTGGCACCCCATAGCGACCTTGAATCGAAATTTCAACTTTTTTTCGATAATTATTGATCTTCAGACTCCAGAGAACATTTCTGCACTGGTTTGGTTCCGATCGGACAAAAAACCACAGACTAGTTCGCAAAAGTAGGTTTTAGACAAAATTCAAAATGGCGGAAAAATTTGCATACCGGAAATGAAATCGGAGATATACGTTTTTTCCGTCTTGAGCCAAGGATTACAGTGATATAAGACACTTGAGTCTACGACAAACCGTCTAGGAGTTATTAGCGATTTTATACTTTTGCTTACTATAGCGCCACCTATTGGCCAATCGGGGTCATAATTTGATAACCTCTCCTCGATTTTTGTACTACCTTCTGGCAAAGTCTCAAGTCTCCAGCACTTACGGTTTGGGCTGCACGATGCGTTTTACGGCGGAAGAATAATAATAAAAATCAGGACGATTACAATAGGGTTTCAGCACTTCGTGCTTGAACCCCTAATTAAAGCTGCAAGCAGCATTTATCGGGGTTCAAGCATTTAAGGCCTTTAAGCACATAAGCATTTAAGACATTAAGATTTATTTAGAAAGCTTTTAACCACTGAAATAATAGATGGAAAAGTCCATTTACAGCCAATACAGGCAATTTACCATAAGAAAAATATGGTTTTCAAAGCTTTTTAACAGTTATAGCGCCACCTATGGTCCGATCTCCATAATATTTTGCATGGTTATTAATGATGTTATGTCACATATGCTCACCAATTTTTGTGAAGTTCTGAGTTTTTATATATGATTTATAGGCTTTTGAGTGTATTTTGCCACACCCATTTTATAAATGACCCTATTACAGCCACCCAAATGCAAAAGTTCAACTTTTTTTTCGATAATTATTGATCTAGAGAGTCCAGAGAATTGCCCTAAACTGGTCTGGTTCCGATCGGGCAAAAAACCTAGGACTAGTTCGCAAAAGTAGGTTTTTAACATATTCGCGAATAATTAATGAATGGTTTGATTGACATTAGTGGTTCTTGAGGCTAAGTTGTTGAGCATGAGCAGATCTATCAAATGATATGCATTTTGTGACGATAAGTGTAACACCACGTGATTACAGAGCCATAAAACTCGTTAGCGCCAACTAGTGGCCGATTTCTTTCAAAATTCTTACAGACCTTTAGGGCCATGAGTCGAACATGCCCATCGAGTTTCGTTCCGATCGGCCTCCGTTAACCTTGTCTAATAGGTGCTCAAACTTCATTGGCTGATGGCGGCCATGTTTTTTGAGATACACTAATGTCCTCATAGACATACATGGCACCTTGGACCAAGACACTGCATACCAATTTTCAAGTCAATCGGACTAACGGTCAGGTGGTTATAGCCCATTTTATGTTTTTTTAATGTTATAGCGCCACCATGTGGCCAATCGCCGCGATTATTTTACTGTGACCTCAGATTGACCTCTTACACATGTGTACCGAGTTTGGTGAAGATACCTCATTTACTTCTGGAGTTATAGCCATTTTAGTAAAATAGGCTCCGCCTTCTTCAAACGTTTTGGCGCCCCTTAGCGACCGTGAATCGAAATTTCAACTTTTTTTCGATAATTATTGATATTCAGACTACTGTGAACATTTCTGCACTGGTTTGGTTCCGATCGGGCGAAAAACCAGGGACTAGTTCGCAAAAGTAGGTTTTGGACAAAATCCAAAATGGCGGAAAAATTTGCATACCGGAAATAAAATACCTCCTATATTTCTTGTTCGGCTTGAGCCAAGGATTCCAATGATGTATGACACTTGAAGCTGAGACAAATGGTTATTGAGATATGAGCAAAATAGTGATTTTTTTTTGTTTTTTGCGCTATAGCGCCACCTATTGGCCAATCGGGCTCATACTTTGATAACCTCTCCTCGATTTTTATACTACCTTGTGGCCAAGTTTCAAGTCTCTAGCTCTTACGGTTTGGGCTGCACGATGCGTTTTAGCGGAGAAGAATAATAATAATAATTAAAGCTGCAAGCAGCATTTATCGGGGTTCAAGCAGTTAAGGCCTTTAAGGCATTTAAGCACAAAAGCATCAAAAGTTATTAAGTTTTATTTAACAAACCAAAAATCTCGCTAGCGCCAACTAGTGGCTGATTTCTTTCAAAATTCTTACAGACCTCTAGAGCCATGATTTGAACATGCCTACCGAGTTTTGTTCCGATCGGCCTCCGTTAACCTTGTCTAATAGGTGCTCAAACTTCATTGGCCGATGGCGGCCATGTTTTTTGAGATACGCCAATGTCCTCATAGACATACATGGCACCTTGGACCAAGACACTGCATACCAATTTTCAAGTCATTTGGACTAACGGTCAGGTGGTTATAGCCCTTTTCATGTGTTTTTCATGTTATAGCGCCACCTATTGTTCAATAGTCGCGATTTATTTACTGTGACCCCAGATTGAACTCATACACATGTGTACCAAGTTTGGTGAAGATATCTCATTTAGTTCTCGAGTTATAGCCATTTTAGTAAAATAGGCTCCTCCCACAACATTAATTTATCACCCCCTAGCGACCAACAATCGAAATTTCGACTTTTTTTCGATAATTATTGATATTCAGACTCCAGAGAACATTTCTGCACTGGTTTGGTTCCGATCGGACAAAAAACCAGGGACTAGTTCGCAAAAGTAGGTTTTTGACATAATTCAAAATGGCGGAAAATTTGCATACCAAAAATGAAATCGGAGATATACGTTTTGACCTTCAGGAGTACAGCTTTCCAAAGATATAAGACACTTGAGTCTGCGACATACGGTCTAGGAGTTATGAGCAGTTTCGCGCTTTTGGTCGCTATAGCGCCACCTATGGGCCAATCGAGGTCATAATTTGATAACCTCTCCTCGATTTTTGTACTACCATATGGCAAAGTTTCAAGGTTCCTGGTCTTACGGTTTGGGCTGCACGATGCGTTTTACGGCGGAATAATAATAATAATAATAATAATAATAATAATAAAAATCAGTACAAATACAATAGGTGTTCAGCACTTCGTGCTTGAACCCCTAATAATAAAAATCCTTACAATTACAATAGGGTTTCAGCACTTCGTGCTTGAACCCCTAAAAATCAGGACAATTACAATAGGGTTTCAGCACTTCGTGCTTGAACCCCTAATAAAAATCAGCACAATTACAATAGGGTTTCAGCATTTCATGCTTGAACCCCTAATAACTAAAACTTTTTATTTTGAAATTTGGTATTTCATTATTTTGATTAGGGTTACACATACGGACCCTGTTAAGCTGAATAGTTGTACTAAATGACATTTGAATAGCACTATAACATCATAAATAAATTAAAAAAGAGAATCTTTTATGCCCAAGATTGCGTGTGCAAAGAATTTATTATTATATGCAAACAAAGGAGGTCATAATTTAGCAAATTGTTTAGAATAGCACAGCAACACAATCATAAGACATTCATGTCAGCTGCTCATGACAGCTGAAAAAGAAAGGCCGGCCAAAAAGGCAAGAATGCTGAAAGTAAAGATGTGATTGATCTGGTGTGACTGATCGTTATCAGCCGCTGGGAGTTAAAGCAAAAAGAATCTTTTGACTGAAATATTTTCCTCGACCAAACTCCATTCCACAGCCTGTCACACACCCAGTTTAAGAGCAGTTTTTTCTTCTTCTTGTAATTAGGAGTATCGGGAGTACATGCCTTACCTTCACAAATGAAACACTCAAAAAACATTTGCATTTAAAGAAAGCACTTTTCGTCCTCCTCCGCCTCATAATCATGGTGTTGTTTGGCGAACTTCGCATATATTGCAGAGCTCAATCATATTTTGCATTTGTCCATCTGTGCAAGATAATTTAACCCTTTAAACATGCGTGATGTTTCAGATAGTATGGCAAGTGTAAACACATGAATTGGATATGGGTCACAAATGATAGAACGTGTAAACTGACGGTCAAAAAAATCGGATATAGGCAACAAATCAGAATTGACCATCAAGACCTGCAGTGTAAACGAGGCCTTTGAAAAGACGCGCTGGCTAAGAGGAGTTTCGTCAAAGCTATCGAGGATGGATCATTTCAATGAACTTGATGAACCCGTGATATCTTCTTCGGGGCGTAAAAGGAAAATAAAAGCTGAAACATTTTCACGGAACCTTAGTAAAGCAGCTCATTTAGTGGTGAGGGAAAAGCTCACTGTATTGCTTGTATGTTAATCACAACAACAAAGTTTGACAGGCGTCTATGTCAGCTGAGGAGATTTACGTAACCGAGTGTTGTATTATTTATCATAGCAATTACTTGGTTTTGTTTGACTCAGAAAGATTAAATGTGAATGTATAATACCCACGCAATCGACATAAACACACTTGCAGACGGCATCTTGGAAGTTTGTGATCAACCAACATCCGTAGGCATCGTGGACCTCTTCTTCTGTCTTGATTTTCTCCGATTTGTTGCAGACAATCGCAGTTATCTGAGCTGTTAGCTATATTTTGCTCATTTTTATCAGCAAATTAGATTTTAATTTTTTTGTTCCAGTTCAGCCCTGCTAACGTTACGTGCTTTGTTCTTGGGGAAGGGAAAAACTAACGTTAGGGTTGACAAATGTCCCGTATTTTGGGCATAATTTATTTGTCATAATTAATAATGCATAATTTATATCTCCCTTCCTGTTTTTTTTACTGCAAAGCTGATCTAACCACTGACTGATACAGCAGCAGTGCTGATCACGACACCTGTTATCATCCTATCAATAATAATAATATATAATATATTATGATATAATATATCATTATTTAGGGACAAATCATTGTTTGATTTACCGCTCCGAGCGGGACTTTCAATGTCAGCATTTTGATTTCGGCAAATCAGTTTAGGCGAATGCAAACAACGTGATTATTGATTCCAACATCCACCCACACAAGAAAACGTGCAACCTACCTGAGGGAATAATACGCTGATTTACTGCTCAATAAATATTTCTGATTGTTATCAATGTAGAAAACTTTTTTTTTTTTTTCAGGATTCTTTGATGAATAGAAAGTTTCAGAGTTTCCTGAAATAGAAAGCTTTTCTAACGTTATAAATGTCTATACTGTCACTTTTGATCAATTGAATGCATCCTTGCCTATTACTTTTCTTAATTTCTTAAAAAATCTTACTGACCCCAAATTACTTTTACCGGTTCTTTGTGGCAAGCTTTATGCCTGCGGTCGTGCGCTTGAGTGCGGCTATATTACGTAAACGCTCATTATCCTGTAGGCTATATACCTATTTAAGTAATTCAATTAATATAAAGGGGCGATTTGTCCACTAATGGCTTAAATGAATAACTATAGTCGACTAGAAAATGTTTTTTGTCAGAGGCAGCCCTTATTCCACATATTTACAAACGCCATGGGCGGAGAATGTTTGTCGGACCTGCTCACATAGTAACGGTTGCTATGATGTGTGATTGGACAATGGACGTTTTGGGGGAGGGGCCGGCGAAAGGTCAATTGGCAGAGGGTGTGCAATTTTCAAAGAGTTTAATTAAACGTTCTTGTTATATATTTTGGTTGCATTTATGAGTTAATAAAAATGTAACTGATTGTGTGAACATAATATCTAAATATCGATTAATCGATCGATATAGCCCTGAATCGAATCGTAATCGTACCGCAGAATTTTTTGAGGTATTGGCAAATATCGTATCGCTGGCTGAGAGAATCGATATTGTATCGTATCGTGATGAACTGTCCGATTTACACCCCTAACGTAAACTCTTGCCAAGGTTTTAAGGGTTGCAAAGTAAATGTGTATAATGTCTTAATCAAAACCTAACGTATTAAACATACTGGAGACATGCATCGACTTCGTTTTGTCGACTGTATAGACCTTATGTAGCCCCGCCCCTTTTCAGCGCTGTGTTCATTGTCTTTTGATTTCCGGTCTGTATTTTCACAGCGATTCTGCGTGTTTATTAATAAACGGCTCGTTTTAAAATATTCCCGGTCGACTGACATTTGTTAAGTCAACTGCTTTAAACATCACAGTCCTTATGATAACTTTCGTTAACTTTACATTAAGTAAATCCACTTCAAAAGCTAATTACTCCTGGACAGCAATGCCATAGAAATATACAGAACGACCACAAAAATGGAAGTTAAAAGACAATATTCTAAAGATGGCGACGCCCTCGTTTCTCTGGCGCATAAGGTCTATAAGGTTTCAGCAGTTCTCAGCTCAGCACACACAGGCCTGTGCTACGGTTCTCGAGTCAAGAACTGGTTGTTGGATATCAGTTCTCGAATCACCAGTACAGAACCAAGAACTGTTTCTTTTAGACACGTTCGATACGGAGAACCGATGAGCTGGAGAGACTGCGCATGCGTGATAGCACCGTCTCTGAACGGAACTTTCGAACTGCATGGTGTGCTGATACATGGCACGGGTGATCCGAGGACTTAAATGAGGTGCCGAATTCGGCGAAATGTAAGTTTTATTTAATTACAAGTAAAATAAAATTGATGAAGACCAGTTTATCTTTAAGACATGTAAAACATCCGCGTTTGGACATCGCCTGTAGCAAACGTGCCCTTATGAGCCCCTCCATCACTCCACTGGCCCTTATGAGACCCTCCATCACTCCACTGGCCCTTGTGAGCCCCTCCATCACTCCACCGGCGCTTATGAGACCCTCCATGACTCCACTGGCCCTTATGAGCACCTCCATCACTCCACCGGCCCTTATGAGACCCTCAATGACTCCACTGGCCCTGATGAGACCCTCCATCACTCTACTGGCCCTTATGAGCCCCCCCATCACTCCACCTGCCCTTATGAGCCCCTCCATGACTCCACTGGCCCTTATGAGCCCCTCCATCACTCCACCGGCCCTTACGAGACCCTCGATCACTCCACTGGCCCTTATGAGCCCCTCCATCACTCCACTGGCCCTTGTGAGCCCCTCCATCACTCCACTGGCCCTTACGAGACCCTCCATCACTCCACTGGCCCTTACGAGACCCTCCAACACTCCAGTGGCCCTTATGAGACCCTCAATAACGCCACTGGCCCTTATGAGACCCTCCAACACTCCACTGGCCCTTATGAGACCCTCCATCACTCCACTGGCCCTTATGAGACCCTCCAACACTCCACTGGCCCTTATGAGACCCTCAATAACTCCACTGGCCCTTATGAGCCCCTCCATCACTCCACTGGCCCTTATGAGACCCTCCATGACTCCACTGGCCCTTATGAGCCCCTCCATCACTCCACCGGCCATTATGAGCCCCTCCATCACTCCACTGGCTCTTATGAGACCCTCCATCACTCCACCTGCCCTTATGAGACCCTCCATCACTCCACCTGCCCTTATGAGCCCATCCAACACTCCACTGGCCCTTATGAGCCCATCCAACACTCCACTGGCCCTTATGAGACCCTCCAACACTCCACTGGCCCTTATGAGCCACTTGATCACTCCACTGGCCCTTATGAGCCCATCCAACAGTCCACTGGCCCTTATGAGCCCATCCAGCACTCCACTGGCCCTTATGAGCCACTTGATCACTCCACTGGCCCTTATGAGCCACTTGATCACTCCACTGGCCCTTATGAGCCCATCCAGCACTCCACTGGCCCTTATGAGACCCTCCAACACTCCACTGGCCCTTATGAGCCCCTCCATGACTTCACTGGCCCTTATGAGACCCTCCATGACTCCACTGGCCCTTATGAGACCCTCCATGACTCCACCTGCCCTTATGAGACCCTCCATCACTCCACTGGCCCTTACGAGTCCCTCCATCATTCCACCTGCCCTTATGAGCCCCTCCAACACTCCACCTACTCTTATGAGCCCCTCGATCACTCCAGCTGCCCTTATGAGACCCTCCATCACTCCACTGGCCCTTATGAGACCCTCCATCACTCCACTGGCCCTTATGAGACCCTCCATGACTCCACTGGCCCTTATGAGCCCCTCCAACACTCCACTGGCCCTTATGAGCCCCTCCATCACTTCACTGGCCCTTATGAGCCCCTCGATCACTCCAGCTGCCCTTATGAGACCCTCCATCACTCCACTGGCCCTTATGAGACCCTCCATCACTCCACTGGCCCTTATGAGACCCTCCATCACTCCACCGGCCCTTATCACTCCACCTGCCCTTATGAGCCCCTCCATCACTCCACCTGCCCTTATGAGCCCCTCCATGACTCCACTGGCCCTTATGAGCCCCTCCAACACTCCACTGGCCCTTATGAGACCTTCCATGACTTGATGAGAGGCACGAGAGGCAATACTCTCCTTCTGCTGCTGCAGGTGCAAGGAGCTGGCGGCTGCCTCGTGAGACTGCCCCCTGGCAGCAGCCCCACGAGACCTGGAATGACAGCGGGGGATGAGCTGTTTAAATGCAGCTGACTATCGCTTCGCTTCCTGAAACCTCTCGACAACAGTATTGGCTGTGTCACCGAAAAGGCGAGAAGGGTTTCATGACCCTTTAAAGCAGCCACACACCATATTCAACAATACTGAAAAATGACCGTATACTAGTGCTGTAGCGGTGCATCGTACGTCGACGTCATATTTTTTGCGTCGACGCTTCTTTATTTATTTATTTGTAATTTTTTTTGCACCATTCCCGGAGGTACAGCTCGCCACACACACACCGCCCGCTGTGTTATTGTGCCATGTTTTCTCCCTTTCTTTCCAAACCGCGACAAACGCCAGTCTCCTTTCTCTGCAGAATGCCATAAATCCGCTCAACCAATCACAGCACACCATTCCACGCATTGTAAACAGTAACGGTGGCGCTCTGACACCCGGCATCCTAGTTTTCCTTATCTACTTTGCACTTTTTGATCAACAAACAAACAAAAAAATTAATACATTTGACGGCATTGATGAACCTGTGGTGGATTCTGCCGTAGGGAAGAAACGTAAGCCATCGAAATCTAATCATTTACGTGAGGAGATTAAGAAGATGAGGCACGTGGGTGGAAGAGAAATGCCGACTGTTGCTTGTTCTCACACGACAGCGTCAAACTTCTGTCGAATGCTGACACGTTAACCCCAGGGGATCTTTTAAAAAACTTTCAATTCTTGTACTCAAAGTCAACGAAAACCGAGCAGGACCTAAGCCATTTTACAGCTGATCGCCGTCAAAAAAAGAAGGTCGCCGTCGCTCAGAAGGTATTTCTTAGCGATGGCTGATTGAATGTAGCCTATGTTTAGTCCAGATTAGTATTGACCGAGTTCAGAGGCTTTCATATGTGGATCAACTTACTTTGTTGTGTATTTTCAACAGTTTCAATGTGAAAAATAACTTTTATATTGATTCAATGGATTAATTGCATTAAAAAAAAAAGGATTTATCACATTTATACTATATTATTCAGAAGTAAACATTGTAGCTGACAGTGTGTTTATGTCAGAATGTTTATTTTTAAACCACAACCTTCTAAGTGCTTCTTTTACCGATATATTTAACATATCTTTTGCATTTCTCATCCAAACAACGTCAAACTTGGCACTGCACTTACTCGTGCCCAGACAGCTGTCGAGTTTGAAATCCATCGGAGTAACGGTTCGACAGAGATATGCGAATAACAGACAGGATAAATAATTCCAATTAGTCGTTAGATTAGTCGACTAATCGATAAAATAATCGCCCGACTAATCGTTTAATTAATAATCGTTTACCCCAGCCCTACCGTATACCCATAGAAACATGGGTATTTCAAGTAAAAGAAATCAATATTAAAAGAATCATTTAAATGAAATATAAAAAAAAATTATTTCCAGAATACAAAAATAATTATATAAATATAACAAATGATTATAACAAAGGGAGAGATTTTAAATGAAATTAATAAATAAATATAACAACCGTTACAATTACCAGTGCACTTCAACTATATTTTAAAGACACTAGAAGCAATTATGAAAGTACATTAAACGTTGTCCCACTTAAGTAAACCACTCTTAAGTTGAACTAATTGCATTTAATATGAACATAATCTGTGATGCATTTGAAATCAGTTACATATAATATTCCTTAAGTTCGTCAAAAACATTACGTTTAATTCATACTTAAGTGTATTCATTTAAAGTATATTATTTGTGTAATAAGAACACTTTATAAAAGTATACTAAGTGTTTTTTTTCCACAAGGGACCTGCAAGGAAAAGGAAAATTAATTCTATATCAGTGACTGTTAAATATGTGTCTGTCTGTGTGTGTGTGTGTGTGTGTGTGTGTGTGTGTGTGTGTGTGTGTGTGTGTGTGTGTGTGTGTGTGTGTGTGTGTGTGTGTGTGTGTGTGTGTGTGTGTGTGGCTGGCTAAGAGCATATAGTTCTGTAGTGGATGGAGCCCTAGCATCGAGAATGGTGTCGAAAACCTCAGTTCAGAGACAACAAACTATGAGCTGCTATCCCTCAGGAATGACGAGTGAAACTGAAGCAGTCATTGGGTTCGTTTTCTCTTGAGAACACAATGGTATTCCTACGAAATACAGAACAAAGTTTCTGTACTACATGTTGTTACACGTTTAGAAAAATACACATACAGTCATTGAGAATGTTGCAATCGAGTTCCACAGAAATGGCCTTTGACAGGTTTGTGAAGTGTCAGTTAAGAGATGTAATCTGTCTCAACTGGTCCAATGGACATTCATGTTAAAAGATCAAATTCTGTACACACCTTATTAATAGCAGATGAGCCCAGAATACGAACATTGTGTTTAATTGCACATTAGGCTAAGTGTTTTCCTCCCATAGAAAACCCTTATAATAAAGAAAAAGCTTAATGTGGCTTAATAGGCTACTTCAGTGATAAAGATCAAATGCTGTACACACCTTATTAATAAACCATACTATCCTACAGAAAAGCAGATGAGCCCAGAATATGAACGCAATGCATTTAATTACACGTTAAGCGTTTTCCGATAGAAACCCTTTATTATAAAGAAAACTCTTAACGTGTCTTTCTATGGGAGGATGGCATTGCGGTGCACAGCAAATTCTTTAAATGGTATTCAATGCAAAACAAAAATTAAAAATAAAAGTAGGCAATAAAATAAACAAATTATTGTGGCATTAATTAGCCCACAAACAATATTTATTTTAAAGACTAAATGAATTTATTTAAAGAAAAACACCAGCGTTGGGCGTTTATCTGTATAGGCTAAGTGTTTCAGCCGCCCTTTTCAAACTGGTGCAAGAAAATGCAACAGAATTTGATTAGTTAAACATGAAGAGGACTTATCCGTCTGGCATGGCCGCTCGCTCTAACGTTAACCTAGATAAATGTGTGCTATTATTAAGCGCATATCCGAGTGTTTGTGCGGAGTGTGGAGCGCGCACTGCATGACGGCGCCGGTGCCATCACTCTGTCACGTTTTGGGTTTGTTCTGGTCATGTTTCTGTGTCATGTCTTGTTTCCATGTCTGTAATGTGATTCCCTGTTTGTCATGTGATCCTGCCATGTCTTGTCATTGGTTAATTGTCTGATCATTGTTCACAGGTGTCCCTTGTTTTGTCATTAGTCTGTGTATTTAAGCCCTCATGTTTGCCATGTGTCTTGGTCTAGTATTGTTTCCTGTAAATCTGCTAGAGTGTAAGTTTCATGTTCATGCCAGGGTTTTTATTTTCATGCCACGCCATGTTTTTGTTTCATGTTTTATTTTAGTTAAAATAAACTGCACTTGGGTTCTCATTTCTCAACTTGCCTCCAGAGGACCTATTATTACACACTCGCATTTTCCTAGTGGAAACAACTTAAGATACTCCATCATTTCTGGTCATACAGAAAAGAATAATACATCAGTTGCAACTACTTTTATTTGTGTAAACTCACAACAACAAGAAAACGTTGTGCTTTTGTAAAAGAAAAGAAAACGAACAGGGCGCACTTTCATGATCTCTGTGAATTGGAGCGTGTCTCAAAAATGAACTGAAAAACAGTGTATTGACAAGCCTCACAGACATGAGAAATATAACTATCTATATAAAGCTTATAAAAAAAATGTCCACCAACGAAAAAAATCCAATCGAAAGCAAATGCGGAACCATCTGATTATGTGATCCTGTCCGTATGAAAGGCGCATCTACATTACAGCAGAGATGTATGGAGATATGTTTGCAGGCAGCCTACACTGATTTAGAAAAGACTAGTTCATTAATAAACAATTAAAATGCTTCATTATTTTTTTCAGACACATTTATTATATCATTAGCCTACTTTTGCCGGTGCTTTGCGGCAAGTTTTATGCATGCGCTTGAGCGCGGAATACAGGCTATAGCCTACATGCACCCAGGATTGAATATAAACGTGCGATTAGTCCTAATTGCTTAAATGAATGACTACTAGTCTAGAACAATCCTTTAGTCTATGGCAACTATGGCAAATCAATAGCCTACATTTAATATTTGACATTATTTAATTAGTAATTAGTATCCAGCTCTTTACATTCAATTAGTTGAGTTAGCATAATTAGTTAATGAACTATAAAATAATAAAATAAAGTTTAAATTAAGATACTACCGGTAACCATATTCTATATAGCATTGCTTATTCCACCACACAAAGGACTGTTTATAAGGTGACAATCTGTTATAGCCTACATGTGAAGATTGTATATGGCTGTATCTTGAAGATTATTGTATTGTATCTTCTGTTATAAAGACGAAGATTGACATTTCGTTAATTAAACAAAATAAGAACACAATGTTGTAAAAAATAAATAACTTAGGCTATGTTCTGATAGATGTGTTTTGACTAGGCCTACTTTTTGTTTAATTATATCTAGGTAATGAAGATATTGTCAGGGTTCTGTCACTTCTGTCTAGTTTATTTCTTGGTTTTGTGACAGAGCCCTGACACTCCTGTTTTGTGCGCCTTGTTTCATGTGATTTCTTGTCTTGTTTTGTCTTTTGCTGTGTAGCATGCAGCTTGTGTTTACACTAGCTGTGTGCTTTCATGTTGTCATGTTTTGTGTGAACACGTGACTTGTTCTCATTGTTCTCTCGAGTGTTCTCATTGACTCGTTCATGTCTCGATAAATGTGAGCACATGGCTGGTGATTGTTTTACTGGCTATGTGCTTATGTTTTTGTCATGTTTGGTGCGAGCACATGGCTTGTCAAGTTTTCTTGTGCTTCTGTTGATTGTCAAGCCCCTCCCATCTTGTTAACTGATTATTGATTTATTTGCCCCACCTGTCCTCCCTCGTTACCTCCTTTGTTTGTTCTCCCTATTTATTCTCCCTGTGTTTGCAGTCCTGTGTGGTTTTGTCGTCGAATGTACCTCTTGTGTCCTGCCTAGATCCTTTTTGTTCCTGTTTTATTTTTTATACTCGATTAAAGCCTTATTTCTCTGCACTTGAGTCCTTGCTACTTCCACCTACCCCAACCCTGACAGATATAGTCTATTAACAAAAATAAATCTTAGGCTAAATATAATATATTTTATATAAAAAAAAACAAACGTATAGGCCTATATAAAATATATTTTAAAAAAGCGCCTCATTGATTAATTTTGCCTGATTGGGGGCTGCTACTATTTGCTTAAGCTTTTTGAACGTAGAAGTGTGATAAAGGTGCGATAGGCTATCAATTTTATGTGGATAAAGGCATATTTTGTACATGACTACACATGTCCTAATAAGGGCAAAAAAATGTCGTTTTAACGACATAGCATCTCGTTATTACGAGAAAAAGATGTTGTTTTAACGACATAAGATTTCGTTATTACGAGAAAAGATGTAGTTTTAACGACATAAGATCTCGTTATTACGAGAAAAGATGACGTTAAAACGACGTAAGATCTCGTTATTACAACATAATTGAGGGGAAAAAATATGTATGTGGCAGCAATGCGTCACCGTAGTACTGCTCTTGATGTAGGTCAGCCCTCTTGCGCCCTCTGTTGGCATTTGTTATAATACATAATATACATAAGTTCATTGTTTATATATTTCTTCATGTATTTTAATAGTGTTGTTAAATAAAATAATATAATTAATTACTTTTAATACTTTATTTGAACCAATTATATTGCCTCATTTGTAATATTTAAGTCACACTAAAGGCTATTGTTCACTTCAGATCTATCTTTATGACCAAAAAATATATAAATAAAATAGATGACACTAACAGCCCTAGTTTTGAACATTTGAACATGAACCTACATTGTTTTGCATTTTGTGACTAATAGACTATTTCCCTGTCTTATATTTTTTCATTGTTGATTTCTTGAAAATAATAGGCTATTTAAGTCAAGTCAAGTCAAGTCATCTTCATTTATATAGCGCTTTTAACAACGTAGATTGTTTCAAAGCAGCTTCACAAAGATGCGTATAATTTAAGGTAACAGAGATTGTTTTGGCTTTATAGCAGAGTTAAGTTATTTTCCATCTAAAGTTAGTTTTGATTGATCTGCTTCCGTCGCAACGATCATTTGTTATTAAGTTAGGGGCCGCTAAGACGACACCATTCCCTCTACACAGACTTTAAACGCGAACCTGTTAGAAACGCTGATGGCGTTCACATGCGCATTTAGAATGGGTTCTATAGTTATGTGCATTTGAAAATACGCAGGTTTGGAATTCCCTACAAGCCAAGCCTAAACAAAGTACTTGTCTTTTCTTATAAATTTTGATAAAGAATTTTATTTTATTTTGTTGCTTCGGGGTAGGAACGCGAAACGGATTTTCCCGACAACGCCTTATCTGTATAGTGGTAGAGGGATCCTCCATAGGGAGAGACTAGTTGGCACTTCAGCACTGCGTTGTCATCGGTCCAGGTGAAGGTCCTTCGTCAGATCTGGATACGGCCTGGATCCGGCAGGCTGCAGGAAAACCTCGGGATAAACACAGACACTAAAATTAGCGTAGATGCCATTCTTCTCATGATGTAACGAGTACATCAGGATTTATGGGAAGTGTTCCCGGTTCCGGCTGACCTGATCTATGCAGCCTAACATTAAATTATAGAAGTCTGTAATGTATTATGTGAATGCTAGGTCAAAGAGATGTGTCTTTAATCTGGCTTTGAACTGACAGAGTGTGTCTGCTTCCCGGACAATGGTAGGAAGACTGTTCCAGAGTTTTGGTGCTAAATAGGAAAAGGATCTACCGCCAGCAGTCGATTTTGATATTCTAGGTATTAGTAACTGGCCGGAATTTTGAGATCGCAATAGACGTGACGGACTATAGTGCGTTAAGAGCTCGCTCAAGTACTGCGGAGCTAAACCATTTAGTGCTTTGTAAGTAATCAGCAATATTTTAAAATTTATGCGATGTTTAATAGGGAGCCAATGCAGTTTTGACAGAACTGGGCTAATATGGTCATACTTCCTGGTTCTGGTAACTCGAGCTGCTGCGTTTTGAACCAGCTGTAGTTTGTTTATTAAGCGTGCAGGGCAACCACCCAGTAGAGCATTACAATAATCTAGCCTTGAGGTCATGAACGCATGAACTAATTGTTCCGCATTTGTCAATGAGAGCATATGGCGTAATTTAGATATATTTTAAAGATGGAAAAATGCAGTTTTACAGATACTAGACACGTGACTTTCAAATGAAAGATTGGTATCAAAGAGCACACCCAGGTTCCTAACCGACGATGAAGACTTAACAGAGCAGCCATCAAGTGTTAGACAGTATTCTAGGTTATTACGTGAGGAAGTTTTTTGTCCAATAATTAGAAACTCAGTTTTTTCAGAA
Organism: Leuciscus idus; assembly: GCA_021554675.1. NCBI lineage: Eukaryota > Metazoa > Chordata > Actinopteri > Cypriniformes > Leuciscidae > Leuciscus > Leuciscus idus. The sequence continues at coordinate 67,680 of CM038623.1, read as the reverse complement.
TTTAGAAGTAGGAAATTACGAGTCATCCAATTTTTTATATCCGCTATGCATTCCGTTAATTTTGTGAATTGATAAGTTTCGTTAGGTTTTGAAGAAATATACAGCTGAGTATCGTCAGCATAACAGTGAAAGCTAATTTCATGTTTCCTAATGATATCTCCTAATGGTAACATGTACAGAGTGAACAGCAGCGGTCCTAGTACTGAGCCTTGTGGTACGCCATACTGAACTTGTGATCGATGAGACATCTCATCATTTACTGCTACAAACTGATAACGGTCAGATAAGTATGATTTAAACCATGCTAGTGCATTTCCCGTAATGCCAACATAATGTTCTAATCTATTTAAAAGAACGTTGTGGTCAATGGTGTCAAATGCAGCACTAAGATCGAGTAACACTAATAGCGAGATACAACCACGATCGGATGATAAGAGCAAATCATTTGTGACTCTAACGAGAGCAGTCTCAGTACTATGGTACGGTCTAAATCCGGACTGGAAATCCTCGCAGATATCATTTCTTTCAAGAAAGGAACACAGTTGTGAGGATACTGCCTTTTCTAATATCTTTGACAGAAAAGGTAGATTCGAGATCGGCCTGTAATTGACTAATTCTGTAGGATCAAGTTGCGTTTTTTTAACAAGCGGTTTAATCATAGCCAGCTTAAAGGTTTTTGGTACGTATCCTAGAGACAAAGACGAATTAATGATATTAAGAAGAGGATCTAGGACCTCTGGAAGCATCTCTTTCAGTAGCTTAGTCGGTATAGGGTCTAACATACATGTTGTCGATTTAGATGATTTAACGAGTTTAGGCAAGGCAAGGCAAGGCAAGGCAAGTTTATTTATATAGCACATTTCATACACAATGGCAATTCAAAGTGCTTTACATAGAAGAAATTAAAATAATAAAAAGAAATAAGAATAATTAAAACAGTTTAGAAAAATAAAAAATAAAATACAGTACAAACAGTCGGACGAACATTGGCACAGTGCTCATTCAGTAAATGCATAGTTAAACAGATGTGTTTTGAGTCTGGATTTGAATGTGACTACAGTAGGAGCACATCTGATCTCCTCTGGAAGCTGGTTCCAGCTGCGGCTGGCATAATAGCTAAAAGCAGACTCGCCATGCTTAGAGTGAACCCTTGGTATTTCAAGCTGATATGATCCTAATGATCTGAGTGATCTGTTGGGTTTATATTCAGTGAGCATATCTGCAATGTATTGAGGTCCTAGGCCATTGAATGATTTATATACCAGTAATAATACTTTAAAATCAATCCTAAGTTTAACTGGGAGCCAGTGTAAAGACCTGAGGACTGGTGTGATATGTTCATATTTTCTGGTTCTGCTCAGAATCCTGGCGGCAGCGTTCTGTATGAGCTGCAACTGTCTTATGGTCTTTTTGGGAAGGCCAGTGAGGAGTCCATTACAATAATCCACCCTGCTGGTGATGAAAGCATGCACAAGTTTCTCTAAGTCTTGTCTGGAAACAAAGCATCTAATTCTTGCAATATTTTTCAGATGATAGTATGCTGATTTAGTTATTGCTTTGACATGACTACTGAAACTAAGCTCTGACTCTAGTGTCACTCCAAGATTCCTGACTTGATTTTTGGTTGTTTGACCCCTAGAGTGAAGGTATGCGTTCACCTTGAGAACTTCATCTTTGTTTCCAAACGCAATGACTTCAGTTTTGTCTTTGTTTAACTGAAGAAAGTTTTGACACATCCAACTGTTGACTTCATCAATGCATTGGCACAGGGAGTCAATGGGGCTGTAATCGTTGGGCGATAGGGCTAAGTAGAGCTGTGTGTCGTCTGCATAGCTGTGGTAAGCAATTTGGTTATTTCTCATTATTTGGCTCATTGGGAGCATATACAGGTTGAACAGGAGTGGCGCAAGAATTGAGCCTTGAGGGACTCCGCATGTCATGGATGTCCACTCAGACTTATGGTCTCCTATACTCACATAATAACCTCTCCCATCTAAGTATGACCTGAACCATTTTAGGAAATTTGGAAAATTAGGAAAATTTGGAAAATTAGGAAAAACTGAACCATTTTAGTAAATTCTTCCTCTCCTATAGCAACGAATGAATCAAATTTTTCCTCAGGGAGACTACAGTGCACTGCCTGATGCAATACTGTAGTAGACGGTTGCATAGTTATAATTTTGTCCCTGATATTATCAATCTTATAAGTGAAGAAGTTCATAAAGTCATTACTGCTGTGTTGCTTGGAAACTTCTGGGCTTGAAGCTTTATTTTTCGTTAGTTTAGCCACCGTTTCAAATAAATACCTAGGATTATGTTTATTTTCTTCTAATAGGTTTGAAAAATAAGCAGATCTAGCAGCTTTTAAAGCCTCTCTGTATGCAATCGAGCTCTCTTTCCATGAAATGCGAAATACCTCTAGTTTTGTTTTCTTCCAGTTGCGCTCCATTTTTCTGGCTGCTCTCTTAAGGGCCCGAGTGTGCTCGTTGTACCACGGCGTTGGACTATTTTCTTTAATCTTCTTTAAGCGCAACGGAGCAACTGTGTCTAAAGTGCTGGAAAAGAGAGAGTTAAACGTTTCTGTTGTAATATCAAGTTCTTCTAAGCTATCTGGGATGCTGAGATGATGAAACTGATCAGGAAGATTATTAATAAAGCAATCTTTAGTGGCAGAAGTGATAGGTCTAACATATTTGAAACACGGAGTCGACTTTGCAGCCTTGGCTAAATGCAAATTACACGAGACTAGATAATGATCTGAGATGTCATCGCTCTGCTGCAGAATTTCAACGGCATCAACATCTATTCCATGTGATAATATTAGATCTAGAGTATGATTACGACGATGAGTAGGTCCTGACACGTGTTGTCTAACTCCAATTGAATTTACAATGTCTTTAAATGCCAATCCCAATGCATCTTTTTCATTATCGATGTGTATATTAAAATCACCAACAATTAGTACTTTATCTGCAGTCAATATTAATTCTGATAGAAAGTCCGCAAATTCTTTGATAAAGTCTGTATGGTGCCCTGGTGGCCTGTATACAGTAGCCAGCACAAATCTCAAACGTGATTTATCGTTTACACTAAATATTTTTACATTAAGCACCAATGCTTCAAAATAATTATATTTAAAACTTGATTTCTTAGTGGTTTTGAAACTATTACTATAAATTACAGTAACACCACCCCCTTTGCGTTTCAGACGAGGCTCATGTTTATAACAGTAATCTTGCGGGGTTGATTCATTTAAAGTAATGTAATCGTTTGGTTTTAGCCAGGTTTCTGTCAAACACAGCACATCTAGGTTATTATCTGAAATCATATCATTAACAATGAGTGCTTTTGAAGTAAGCGATCGAATATTCAGCAACCCAAGCTTTAGCATTTGCTCATCTGTATTATAGCTGTTTTTTTATTTGTTGAACATCAATTAAATTTTTAACCTTAAAACGTTTTTTGGATTTCCAAATTCGGGGAGCAGACACAGTCTCTATATGATGATAGTTAGGTGAAAGAGGCTCTATGTGATGGGATTTATCTGATCTTGGTGACGTGAGGCCGCTAGCAGACGGTCGGTTTAGCCAGTCTGTCTGCTTCCTGACCTGAGCCCCAGATTGTCATGTTTGAGCTCTAAGACTATGAGCCATATTACTAGAGAGAAGAGCAGCACCATCCCAGGAGGGATGAATACCATCTCTTTTCAACAGGTCAGGTTTGCCCCAAAAACTTTTCCAATTGTCTATGAATTCTATATTATTAAGCGGACACCACTTAGACAGCCAACCGTTAAGCGAACACAATCTACTAACTATCTCATCACTCCTGCGAACAGGAAGGGGGCCAGAGCAAATTACAGTCCTTGACATCGTACTTGCAAGTTCACACACCTCTTTAATATTAATTTTAGTGATCTCCGACTGGCGGAGTCGAACATCATTAGTGCCGACATGAATAATGATCTTAGAGAATTTACGATTAGCATTAGCCAGCACTTTTAAATTTGCTTTGATGTCAGGCGCTCTGGCTCCCGGCAAACATGTGACTATGGTGGTTGGTGTCTCTATTTTCACGTTCTGTGTAATAGAATCGCCAATAACTAGGGCACAATCATTCTCAGTGGGTGTTTCACTGAGCGGGGCAAATCGATTTGTTATGGTAATCGGAACGGAAGAGTGGTTTTTAGATCCGCGACTAGAGCGATCCCTCACTGTCACCCATTTGCCCGGCTGCTCAGGCTCTACTTCAGCCGGAACCGACTCATGTAAAGTGTTCACTATGCTATGCGCATCCAAAACATCTGAAGCTCTAGCACTCTTACTATCCTCAATTAAAGTTTGGATGCGTGTTTCTAATTCTGAAATCTTCTCTGTCAACCTAACTGTCTCCTTACATTTATCACATATAAATCCTATACTGCCGACAGAGAAGCCTATGCTAAACATGTGACATGAAGTGCAGGTGACAATAACAGGACAAGACATTACTCACCGTGTGTGTTGAGTGATTCTTACTCACCTGAGCTTTTATGAACTCAAAGGCGCGAGCGCGCGAGAGAAAAAGAAATAAATAAAAATAGCTGAGCGCACGGGTGGTGCGTTAGCAGGCTAGCGAATTACTAGCGTGTTGTGCTAGTAGTAAGTTACGGAAGCTAGCGATGTCAGGTTAATCTGAGATGTTGGGTAAGCTGTATTTAGTAGTAGTTTAAACAACTAGAAATTGTAGTAAATGATGGTTCAAAACAAGGAAATACGAGGCTAAGACGGAGCTTACAGCACCGAAGCAAACACACTCACACACTTAAAATACTTTCTTGTCACCTTCTCCTGTAAACAATATCATGAATAGTTTCATATTGTGTATTCGCCCATTATGGTCAACTGTGTTAATTAAAATTATTACCACCTTCAAAAGTAAAAACTCAGAATGACACATTCCAGAATATTATGTTTATAGATTACAATTAATGAATTTATCTGTTCAACTTTAAAGTTGTTGTTAATAATTGTGCAAAAAGTTGTGACTTTGATGGTGTATAATTTGCATAGTCCTTATATCCAGTAGAAAGTGAGTGAATTATTTTTTAAAAAAATACTATGTTCATAAACCATTCAGAGATGACATTAATGACATACACAACTTTGTATACAATACAAAATTTGTATCAATGATATTTTCAATGTCATCAGAACACAAGAAAAGGATGATTGATTAGAAAGATAAAAAAGGAAAGATAAGAAAAGCTAGGGGGAAAAATAGATATTAATTTATTGTGGTGCGACGTTGGAGTCACACGTTGGTGTCATGTGTCTGTGGTGTGGCGTGCTGTGGTGCAACGTTGGCGTGGCGTGCTTAGTGCGACATTGGAGTCACACGTTGGTGTCACGCGTCTGTGGTGCGGCGTACCCCTTCTGTCACGTAAAAGTACACGACTGTCGACTTCGGTAGGTTATCCGTGGCATTATGCACCCGCCATACGCCCACACCCGGGGGGAAAACAATCCAACCGTCTCCATTGACTTTGCATTGCGAGAGGCTGCCTCCTTGTCATTTCTTGCTTCTAACAAAAGACAGAAAAATGCCTAAAAGCTGCTGTGTGACAAGGTGTACAGCAAACAAGCTAAAAAACCCAGAAATACGTTTTTATTAGCTCTCGACCCCAAAAAACGAGTGTTTGAGGACATAAAAGTGGATACAGGCAGTTGAGACAGAGCGTCACGTGTCTCATTACTCTGAGAACTAACGTACGCCCGCTGGAGGAGACCGTAATCGGCAACACAGGATAGTTTATCTTACAGAAATATAATATATAAAACTGACATTTGGATATTTGACTCACCAGTGACCAAATGTTTAACTTACTGCAGACGTAGTGTATTTTTAGTGCATACTGAGTGTCAGGATCCCACAATTTACCCATTCGTTCCAGCCTGTATCCACTTTAATGTCCTCAAACGCTCGTTTTTTGGGGTCGACAGCTTATGAAAACTTATTTCTGGGTTTCTTAGCTTGTTTGCTGTACACCTTGTCACATAGCAGCTTTTAGGCATTATTCTGTCTTTTGTTAGAAGCAAGAAATGACAAGGAGGCAGCCTCTCGCAATGCAAAGTCAATGGAGACCGTTGGACTGGTTTCCCATCGGGTAGGCGTGGTCTTCGGATTTTGACGCGTTGTGCTCTGTCTCTATTGGCTAGCGGACCCCCACCTGCTGTTAGCATTCTATTGACTCCCATTCATTTTGGCATCACTTTGACAGCGAATAACTTCACATCTGAGGCGTTTAAAGCAGTGGCGTAGCCTCAGATTTCTGATTGCTTAAAATAAAATAATAAAATATGCATAACCTACGCTGTCATCTTCGCGTGAGAGTTCATGCGGTGACAATGGCAGCGTTGTGCAAAGTAAAATATTAGGCACGAACAGATGAGCGAGAAGGAGAAAATAAGCCATCTACATCTGAGTTTGCTTCAGCTTACTACAAGACGACAGCGAGTGAAGCGGCTAGGAGACAGAAACGCACATATTTCATCACAGGAATAGCGGTGAGACTTCGACTCAGATCGGCACAATGCGCAATGACTTGTTTGCAATCAGTGATGACCTAATTTCCTGTATAGCCTATATCTGTTGTATATGAAGAGTTTGGTTTCAAAACACGATAAATCCATTATTATTAATTTGAGTAATAATGTGTTTTCTTTACCAATAGAGTGGGAAGATTAGAACCACTATTTTTTGTTTCAAACTTTCACATAGCATATTTAGGTTATAATAATATAAAACTTTCAAATCCAGATTTTGATTTTCAAATATTTATTATAAAAAATGATTAGTTTCCCCCCAAAATGCAATAAATTCATGACAGTTTTTTTTTCCAAAATGCAATTAATCCATTGAATCAATATAAAAGTTATTTTTCATATTTTAACTGTTGAAAATACACAACAAAGTAAGTTGAACCACATATGACAGCCTCTGAACTTGGTCAATACTAATCTTATAGGCTATAACTTACAGGCACTGGACTAAAAATAGCCGACATTAAATCACCATCGCTAAGAAATACCTCCTGAACTTTTTTACGGCGATCAGCTGTAAAATGGCTTGGTCCTGCTCGGTTTTCGTTGACTTTGAGTTAGGGCTGCACGATTAATTGCAATAAAATCGCACACGATTTGGCAAAGGCTGCGATTATTTTGTGTGCAGCTTGTCAGTGGAGTGCGGCTGATCGGTAGTAAATACTGCCCCATCTGAACGCCAGAGGGCGCTCTCACGCAAACACGCTAAATATGCCCCGCCGCAGAAGTACAGTAATACGCATCATTCCAGGAAACCCCTATCGCTGTGGCTGAATAAACAGAAGATTGAAACGCTTTAATTAAACATGATTTGTAAACACACGACTGCCTTATTCTGTGTAAGAAGCACATCATGAGGAGCTCAGCTGTCGTTATGAAGTGAGTTTGGAGTAAATGCATGTTACTAAATGTTGCATGTTATTAAAAAGAGGTTCATAAAAGCTTCTCATGTTTTATAAAGATGTTTGACACGTGTTGTTTTTTTCAAAAGCACGTTATAAGCGACTCAAACTTGCTTTCAGATAGAGCAGCGTTTACTGAGCCGATCATCACTGACACACTGCGCATAAAAAATAATCGCAGCCTTTGCGATTTTAAAATCGCGATAAGCAATCTCGATTTAAGTGCGATTACATGTAAATTGCGATTAATCGTGCAGCCCTACTTTGAGTAAAACAATTGAACGTTTTTCAAGAGATCCCCTGGGGTCAAAGTGTCAGCGTGACAGAAGTTTGATGCTGTCGTGTGAGAACAAGCAACAGTCGGCATTTTTTCTCCTCCCGCGTGCCTCATCTTCTTAATCTCCTCAAGTAGCCTAAAATTATTAGATTTCGATGGCTTACGTTTCTTCCCCACCGCAGAAACCACCACAGGGTCACCAATGCCATCAAAATTATATATATATAAAAAAAAATGTGTGGATCACAAAGTAGAAGGAAAACTAGGATGCCGGGTTTATTCAAAGCGCCGCCGTTACGGTTTACAAAGCGCGGAATGATGCGCTTACTGCGCTGTGATTAGTTGAGCTCGAGCGTGTCGCATTCTGCAGAGAAAGGGAAAAGGAAAGGGAGAAAACATGACAGAATAACACGGCGGATATCGCATTTTACGTAAAATTAAAAATGGACTTTTCAATAGACCAGATACAATACAGATTTTTTGCGGGAACTAAATATATATATATATATATATAACGTTTGTCGCGTTTTGAAACCAAACTCTTCATATATTTGCTGAGTAGGATGACATCATTGACACTTTTCATAATCGCCCTCGTAGACTCATGAAGATAATAATCGCCGAGCTATGTCGTAGGCTGCTATAGCCTAGGATATATATAGGCCTATATATTAGTTGCCCCTTCATTTTAAGATGGGCTCCCCCAAAAATCAAATACTGGCTACGCCCCTGGTTTAAAGACTCCATTTGTCCATTATTTATTTCTAAAGAAACACGAAAATTTATAAAAGGCTCCATTACCTTGTATCTTATGGCCTCGTAGAAGCAGTTTTTGTAAAAAATAGGCTAACAATTGCGTCATAACCACGCGACTGTCGCACAGTACAGAGATTACCGTATAGACCGGAGGAGAAGCTCGCAGGCAATCTTTTACTGTCTATGAGGCAATCAGGGGGACGTGGAGGCATTAAGTCAAGGGAAAAGCCCATAGAGAGTCCATAAAAGCAACGGGACAAAATTGTTCAACAACGTTTTGAGGAATTGGAAATAATTCAGTATGTGGCAAGTATGAAGTATTTACTACATATGTAACATTTATCCACGAACTTTAAATAATTTATCTACTTCATTAAATAATGAAGTATGGGTAACGGGGTATCTATATTAACGGGGGATGGGGAAATTATCATGAAATTGTCACAGGTCGGGGTGGGCAACTACCAGGAAATGACCCAGCCGCACCCCTCTTGAATTTGGGACACCACTGTGAGGAGCCGACACCACGGGCACACAGGCAGACAGAGGACAACCAGACTGAATGAGACTTAAAAAGGTTTTATTTAATAAAAAAATTAAAAATAAAAAAAGTATTAATTAAAAAGGAGGAAGGTTTCGACTTCTTGCAGCTCTGACCTACACTGCACTGGCTTGCTCCTCTTCACGGGGCTCAGGCGAACAAAGAATGGCGGCTTCTTCAGCGAAGCTGGACTGGTTCTCCTCACGGGGCTCAGGCGGACAGAGAATGGTGGCTTCTTAAGCGAAGCTGAACTGGTTCTCTTCACGGGGCTCAGGCGGACAGAGAATGGTGGCTTCTTCAGCGAAGCTGAACTGGTTCTCTTCACAGGGCTCAGGCGGACAGAGAATGGTGGCTTCTTCAGCGAAGCTGAACTGGTTCTCCTCACGGGGCTCAGGCAGACAGAGAATGGTGGCTTCTTCAGCGAAGCTGAACTGGTTCTCTTCACGGGGCTCAGGCGGACAGAGAATGGTGGCTTCTTCAGCGAAGCTGAACTGGTTCTCTTCACGGGGCTCAGGCGGACAGAGAATGGTGGCTTCTTCAGCGAAGCTGAACTGGTTCTCTTCACAGGGCTCAGGCGGACAGAGAATGGTGGCTTCTTCAGCGAAGCTGAACTGGTTCTCCTCACGGGGCTCAGGCGGACAGAGAATGGTGGCTTCTTCAGCGAAGCTGGACTGGTTCTCCTCACGGGGCTCAGGCGGACAGAGAATGGTGGCTTCTTCAGCGAAGCTGAACTGGTTCTCTTCACGGGGCTCAGGCAGACAGAAATGGATATCGTTGCTTCAACAAAGCTGAAGCGATCACTGCTGGAGACATAATACCACAAGCGGTGAAAAGAAAATCATCCACTGATTCATCTAGTCAAAGTAGTAATGGAAAGGAGTTCACCACTGGTTGATCTCATTCATTGGATTCCGAGACAAAAAAAAGATATTTTCAGAAACGGGCTGGATCTCCTCGTGCCTTCGCTATGCACTCCCACTCGTGTTTCACTACAATCCACACAGAATAGCACACGTGATTATATCAATATATAGCACTGCAAATCTTCATAACTCACAGCTTAGGGCGTTGGCAGGGGCTTCCAATCCTCAGTTCTTCAATACGATCTCCTTAACATCCACAATAAAGCATAAGGTGTCCAATCCTCTCCAAAAGATAAGTTATAAGTCGTAAAGTTTCATTGTACCTTCCAAAACATCCATCACATCATAATCCAAGCAATGTATAACACTTATCTCTCCTTAATGATGAATTCCTGCTGATAGTTCGATCTCCATTCTCCAAGTATCCAATTCCTCTTCCCATCCAGAACAAACACACTAGCTGGAGCACCCGACTGACAAATCCACGTTGACAGGGACACAAACGGCTGAAGCACACACTGGAAAACACACACACAGAAGACGATCCAAAAAGAACAACTTCCAGCCAACACTGACCTCGAAGGCGACACCCCCCAAAAACCGACACCACTGTTCAGAACATGAAGCCCTTTTGTATCTCTTCCTCTCACTGTGATCTCCAATCACCGCTGATTTGCTTCCTTCTCACATCTGGAATCAATCGTCAATTAATGCTTTTGCCCGGAGTTACAGGAACCGGAGCGCTCTCGGGTCCCACGCCGAAAGCGCTCCCCCCCCCGGAAATCATGACCGTGCATAAAGGTTCCGCCCTTTCGAACAAAAGTTCCGCCTCTTCATTCGTCACCCGTGACAAAATTATACATGCAATGGAAGAAAAAAAAAAGAAAGAAAAAAAAAACATCTCAATGTCAATCGCGGTTAACGTTATTCCTTTATTTATTTACAGATATAGGATACGCTTGAAGATGAATGTGATCCCTTTCATCCTGGTCGGAAGCCATCTGAGCAATTCCAGCGTTATGGACGTGACATTTGCAGTCAAAGCGTAAAATATAAATTATCAGAAAATGCATTTAATACCAATATATTTAAACGTCTGTTTATTTGTCCATACTCACTTAATAAAGGAGTCCAGACATTAGAAAAATATCAGTCTACACATGCGATTATATTTAATATGAGGGAAATACACGTGCGTTACGGACGTGACAAAAAAAGACGTGAGTTTGTGGGAGACAACATACTTTGTAGAAATTCTGCGAATTAAAATGCACAAGTCAAAAGAAATAATACCAACCGAAGGGAGGACTGTTGGCTCTCTACAGAACATAAATTATTTATTTTATTTTATTTTTCATTTTTTCATTTATGAGGAAAAAATGTTGTTACGGACGTGACGGATTTCCGTTATGGACGTGACAGTTCCGAAATCGACACTTGGCTGACGCTGGAAAATGCTTTAAAAACTTAAACAGAGACCTATTTGTGTGTCTCTGTTGGGTATTTGAAACAACAAACATCTGAGATGATGACATCTGAGACATCAGTAAAGGCTGCACAATCAATCAAATTTAAACTGAAATCACCGTGTTATAGATTATAGCCTCCGTTCACGCATATCTCTCATGCTGCTAAAATTTAACCAGCTTTGGCATGTTCAAAACTCAATTCGGGCATGATATTGCTTGATAATGTGGTGTTTACTATAGACCCCGAAAGATACGGAATTGCTAAGATACACCAGCAGCTATTTTGTATTTTCATCATATCGATATTCTCTGGAGTCGAGATCGCCGGTTTCCCCTCAGTCCAAGGTTAGGTGAATTGAAACGCTGTCTGATTGTAAATGTGTGTAGGCCTGTGTCTATATAGAACAAACAGTCTGGAGAGCGGTATGCAAAAAGCAATCGTGTCACAGTGACCGCAATATTATGTTTTGTGTCAATATGATCGCAATTTATACCCATTTTGCATTGTTGAATGCTCAATCGTGCTTCAAAATAGCCACATTATTGCAATATTAGCCAATGCATTGTAAGAATAATTGAAATGTTATTGTCTTAAGTCAAAAGAAAGGGAAAGAAAGTGAGTCGAAATTGTCTTTCGCGGGAAAGAAAGTGAGTCGTCATCACGAAAGGCGCGTCTTTTCTCTCTCTCTCTCTCTCTCTCTCTCTCTCTGTAAATAATGACTGTAATAATGCTAACATTATGGTAGCCTACTAGTATTAATTTATTTCTAAAATGTTCTGATGTACAGTGATAGAGATCAATTTAATATATGTGCAGGTTTTTTAACAGTAACATGTTGAACATGTTGAAAGACCGGGGTGGGTTTAAATAAGTTTGACTTATTCCCACTCCGTTTCAAGCAATATATCGATTTATGTTGTAAAGTTGATGAATTTATCTTTTCGTATTGATTTAATCAGAATGCTTCTTGATTGCCTTTTCATTATATTGCTGGAAATAAATTCATTCATTCATTCATTCAACAAATATGCGCTCGTCAAATCATGCATGATTTAACATGAAGCGTCCGTAAAGGTCACGTCCGTAACGCATAATTAGGTTGTTTAGAGCAAATAAGTGAAATGAATTGTCAATCATAACGAGAATAGACATATTTTGGCTTTGTACATAAAGTTTCAAATTAATTGTAATAATAATTATTATACAATATAAACTTATTCTTTAAATCGTTACGGACGTGACACAGCACTGAAGCGTCGTGACTTCCTAAATATAGCCTTTATAAATTTAAAGGGCAATGCAGTTATAACAAAGTGGGTGTATTTATATCTCAGTCATGCTCCCATCTTTCTGCAAAATGCTTACTGTCAACATAAAGTATAAAAAAAGGAGTCTTTGGTCCTTCTTTTTAAAGCATGAAATATGTTTGTTTGAAAAAGCAATTAGTATCTGTGCACACACCTTATCTGAGGTGAATAAACACAGAAATGTCCTTAAAATTTACATGACAGCACATCAATACAATAAAATACAGACCCAAATGGACAACTTAGAAAGGGTTTTAATATTTTGATAATAACTTTATTTTTTCATGGTAAGGTTGACATTTGCATGGAATCGCCCATCTACAACATGTCCTATCCTACATAACCTAATGTGAAATAAAGAAAACCGTTTCTGATCAAGTGTTTTTGTTTTTGACCATGATTTATTAGCCAAAACTACATGATTTAACACCTATCTCATAATTCTTTATAAATTGGAATATTATATGGTCAAATGTTTTACGTGAAGAGATGAAATCATGTAGAACAATGAGCAATTTTAAGAGACTATTTAAAATGAATATATTGAATGGATACGAAAATGACTCGAGGGGATAGTATATTGTATACTTACAGTATGGTTCCTTGGCTTATATACTAAGTCTGTTTTGAATGGGTTATTATTCGATTTGATGTAGATAGAAGGAAACGACTGCATGAGTCCCAGGGGAAGCCCGGGGAACACAACATGCAGGAACAGGCGGCCAGCAACGCGGGCCAGCACATGTAATAAGCACTTCATAGGAATACAGAGCGGCTCTGCCGGTCTACATAACGTGTGGGGAAAGGCGGCCAGCAGCGCGGGCCAGCACAGTACATAAGCACATCATAGGGAGAATAAAGAGCGGCTCCGCCGGTCTATATATAGAGAGTATCAACCCTTAGCGCAGCTGTGTGGAGAATAGGCGGCCAGCAACGCGGGCCAGCACAAGTGCACAGGCGCATAGCGGGGAAAAGAACAGAGCGGCTCCGCCGGTCTGTGTATAGAGAATCTCACCCTTTAGTGCAGCTCACCAGAAGAGCCAGCAGTACATGAGAGTAGTCTGCACATGAACAAATGGGCAGAACGGTTTAGCCTGCAAGGCGGGAACTTCCAGGTTATAAAATCTCACAAATGTAGAGGGGGAGGCCCAGCCTGCCGCCATACAAATGTCGTGAATAGAAATCCCGCTGGACCAAGCCCACGATGAGGCTATGCCTCTAGTGGAGTGGGCTCTAATGCCCATAGAGCACTGCAGGTGTTTGGACGCATAAGCTTCTGCGATCGCGTCCACTATCCATCTGGACAGGCTGTGTTTCGAGGCAGTGAGACCTTTAGTGCGCCCACCAAACGTCGTCTCCGCAAACGCTGCAATAGCCGCGCGTCCTCGCTCTTCGAGAGGAATCGAAGAACCTTTCACAGGCCAAAGACCGGTTTGCCCTCGAAAAGAGCGCCCCAACTTGAGTTGGAGGCGTCCGTCGAGATAACTTTTCGGTGCGAGACGGCTCCCATTGTTTCTCCCCGCTGGTACCAGTCGGCCGCTAACCAGGGTCTCAGCGCTGATTCGTATGCCGCCGGACGCCCAGGCTCGGTGAGGCACTCGAGCGTTCAGCCAGCGTTGTAGCGGACGCATACGCAGTAGACCCAGCTGAAGCACTGCTGCAGCTGATGCCATACAACCCAGCATCCTCTGAAATGCTTTTAGAGGTGCGGCGCTGCCCATCTGGAAAGACACGGCCAGGAGTTGAACACGGCACGCGCGCTGTATCGACGGCCGGGCCGTCATTGCCACAGAGGTACTACTGATATACCTGACCGTCGAAGGCGAATCTCAAGAATGGCCTGTGACGGGGTATTATCTGAATCTGAAAGTAAGTGTCTTTCAGATCGAGGGAAATAAACCAGTCTCTCGGGCGAATCTGCGCGAGGATCTGCCTGGTTGTGAGCATTTTGAACGGTCTTTTCATAAGAGCTTTGTTCAAATATCTCAGATCTAAAAATCGGCCTGAGAGCTCCGTCCTTCTTGGGCACGAGGAAGTAACGGCTGTAACAGCCCGACTCGCTCAGAGAAGGAGGTACCGGTTCTATGGCCTCTTTGCAGAGCAGTTTTGCTATTTCTGCGCGAAGTAGGTGTGCTACTTCCACATTCACCTCTCGTCTCGGTCCGTGCTCAAAAGCACGGGGGACGGCGAGCGAACTGCAACGAATAGCCCTGCTTTACTGTGCTCAGCACCCATTCTGACACAGCTGGAATAGCATCCCATGCTTTCGCATGAACAGCTAGGGGCGGAATGGCCTCCGGGTTCCGATTGCCGCACTCTGTGGGCTCGAGAACCTGACTCGGAGGCGCGGGCACGATGCGCGCGCTCTCGGTGCTTGAATACGGCGCCTCGCAGACAGCGATGGCTGGCCATTTTACACATGATGTCCCAGTGGCTTTGGACGGGGAGCATATTGTGAGAGGAACGGGACGCACGAGCAGCGCCGGGGGTAAAGTGTTTGTCATTAAGTGTGAGTGCTTGTGAGCGGGCACAAGACTTACATTCATAACATGACCGGTATGAAGTGGCCGTGTAACAGAACGGGCAGTGAGTAGGTGTGGGCACGGGGTCGTGGGCACATTTCCTACATCTAACACTCGAGCAGCTCGCAGACAGCGATGGCTGGCCGTTCTACACACGAAGTCCCGGTGGCTTTGTACGGGGAGCATATTGTGAGAGAAACGGGACGCGCGAGCGGCGCCGGGGGTAAAGTGTTTGTCAGTAAGTGTGAGCGCTCGTGAGCGGGCACAGGACTTACATTTGTAACGTGACCGTATGAGGTGGCCGTGTAACAGAGCGGGCAGTGAGTAGGTGTGGGCACGGGGTCGTGGGCACATTTCCTACATTTAACACTTGAGCGGCTTTGCCAGCTTTATGAGAGTGGGCTCTGTGTGAGAGACACGGGGGGTATCGTGCTTGTGTGTAGGGGTGAACACTGATATGTGGGCACATTTCTACACTTAAACAATTACGGCGTGAGCCGGATAACCAGACATTATACCCTTTTGAGATTTCTCTGGGTCACCGTGACAACGGCGGTAGCGTGCAGGCGAGCGGGTTGTATTACCGGCTCGTTGTCTGCATGATACATTTCTGCAGTAGCCTTTACTAAGGGGACTGACAGAGCGGAGGAGAAATGACGTACGTTTTCAATTAGCTAAGGCAGATGAGAGAGCGTCCTGTGAGTCACGCGGAGGACACCGGCGTGGGCTCATATGTTAAAAACGCTCATAATACTCGAGCCCTGCCATATGAACAGGAGGGCGCGATGGGCAGGCTTGCTTTTCTGTATGTAAGAAAGCTGGCTGCGAGCTCAAAGGAGAGCAACATAATTTATCTGCCGCCAGAACCGGGATCGAACACGGGTCTCTGGCGCGAAAGCCTTAGATTTCGCCACTGAGCCACAGGGGGAAATGACATAAGCTTTCATTTAGCGTGAGCATATAAGAGAGCGTTATGTGAGTCATGCAGAGTAGGCACCGGCGTGGGCTCATATGTTTAAAACGCTCATAATGCTCGAGCCCCGCTGTATGAATGGGAGGGCGTGAGGGGCGGGTTCGCTTTCTGTACGTAAAAAAGCTGGCCGCGAGCTGACGATGCACGCGAAGATTCCCCGGCGTGCATTCACGAACAGGATCGCATTCCGGTGGTCTCTGCGGGCGGCGCTTTTCGGTGCGACCCGAGCGAGAGAGGCGGAAACGGGGTCCGTGTTGGAAATGCTAGTCGAGCCCGCAGGGTCGACATTGTCATATCGTCGCAGTGGACGCAACCGTCCGGAGACAGCGAGGTCTCGGGCAAGGCAGAGAGCGCAATCACGTGGCGGTCTCCGTCGCTGAGCGGGGCTCTGCGAGTTCGCTTTCTGTATCGTAAGAAAACTGGCCTCGAGCTCACGATGCACGCGGGTAATCCACCGGCGTGCATTCACGAACAGCTGGTAGCATGGCAGTCTCCGTCGCTGAGCGGGTTCGTAAGAAAGCTGGCCGCGATCTCACGATGCACGCGGGGATCCACCGGCGTGCATTCATGAACAGCTGGCAAGCGAGCTCACGATGCACACGAGGATTCCCCCGGCGCGCATTCACGAACAGCTGGCCGTGAGCTCACGATGCACGCAGGGAATCCCCGGCGTGCATTCACGAGCAGAACCGCATTCCGGAGGTCTCTGCAGGCGGCGCATTTCGGCGCAACCCGAACGAGAGAGACGGAAGCGTGATCCGTGTTGGAAATGGCTAGCCGAGCCCGCAGGGTCGACATAGCACATTTGGAAATACAAGGCATTTAGAAACAAACGCCTCGCGCTCTTTTAGAGAGTGTGTGTCGCAACGGCGAACACACACACACACACACACACACAGAGCAATGTAAGGATATGATGCCGGATAGCGTGGCAGGCACGGAAGGCTGAAGGCGGCGAAGACAGCCGGCTTCTTCAGACGCTTTCCTAAGCTTGCTGGTCGCTTGTTTCGATGGCGGCGGCTCTCTCAAGATCCAGCGATGCGTAGGGCTTCGCTGAAGACATGAAAATCAGATTTCCAGCCTGTGAGCCCTTCCTATAAACACGCTAGCCACACCCATTCTGGCGGGCTGTGACGGCTGACTGCTGCAGTTACCACAGGTCAGCCAATGAGCACGCTTATACAGCCTGCTATGGCCTGCTGGCTGCCGCACTGCGTTGACAATAAATACAAAATTAAGGATAATTTTTGGCTTCAGATCTCGAGAAAAGACAACTTTACCCGTAGCGTAAGCAACTTACGCAATACGAGAGAACCTCTCGTAAGAGAACGAAGAAGATAAATGGAAAAAAAATTGTAAATGTGCGTTTATGCATATGTGTGCATCTGTGCCTATTTGAATCACTTTTAATAATTTTGGAAGATTGTGCTGAGATGTAGGCCTACATGTACTTATTTATCTGTTATTTTTTATTTTATATGTGTGTTTTATTATAATTTTAACTAACTAAAATTACTAAGAACAGGCTACTCAGATTGTCACGGTGTGGGTTTTGTGTCTTGTTCCTTGTTCTTGTCTGTCATGTGATCCTGCCATGTGTCTTGTCCCATGTTCAGCTGTTCCCCGTTATGTTGATTAGTCTTCCCAGGTGTTTCAGTTTACCACGCCCCCTTGTTATCTTGTTTAGCTTGTGTTCCCTTGTATTTAAACCCTCATGTTTGCCCTGTGTCTTTGTCTAGTATTGAATGTTTGTAGTTGTGTTTATGCCATGTCCAGGTTCTTGTTTTGAGTTACTAGTTTACAGTCTTTATGTTTGATTATGTTTATTATAATTAAAGTTGCATTTGGGTCCGCTCCATCTTGCCTCCAGAGGATTCATTCGCTACAGAATACTAGAACAAACCATGGACCCAGTAACTAAACTCTGCTCCATCTTCCAGGATGGCCACTCCATAGAGGACTATGTGCGTGAGTTTGTGGCTTGTTGCCACCTGGCCCCGCTGGATGACAGGGAACTTAAAGATTGTTTTTGGATGGGACTGGATCAGGATGTGAGTCTTTATTTGCCTGAGGTTGACCCAAGATGGACTCTAGCTCAATATATAGATTTTGTTTTGCTATTTTGTGGGTCTCCCTTCACAGTGGGCGAAGCTGAGCCCACTCAGCCCGTCAGCCCTGTCAAGCCCGGTAAACTAGAGCTCCGTAACCACCCTGGATCAGATGCTGGGATCATCTGGCCCCGAACCCGCAAGCTGGTGTCTAATAGCGCCGATCTGTCGTCAAAAATGTTCGACCCAGCCCTTATGTCTGTCAGGGGGGCCTTCAAGTATGCTACTCCAGCTGACCCAGAGTCAGTCACCAGCACTAGCGACCCTGCACGTCACGCCAGTCCAGCCGAGCCAGAGACTGTTCACGTCACGTCTGCCCAGCCAGAGACGGTTCACGTCACGTCTGCCGATCCAGAGACGGTTCACGTCACGTTTGTTCAACCAGAGACGGTTCCCGTCACGTCTGTTCAACCAGAGACTGTTCACGCCATGTATGCGCAGCCTGAACCCTCAGTGACCGTGACACTGGCCATTATGGCCACAGCCATGTGGTGTGTGTGGGCTGTGCACACACTCGAGCCGGTGTCTGTTCCTGTTCCCGAGCCGGGGTCTGTTCCTGAACCGGGGTCTGTCCCGGTCCATAACCCCATAGCTGGCCCCAAGAAAAGTTTGGGGGGGGGCAGTAGGTCCCCTGATGGGACCATGGCCACGCCGCCATGGCCGCCTGAACTATCTGGTCCTCTCCTCTCTGGCCGCCCGAAGGGTCCTCTCCTCTCTGGCCGCCCGAAGGGTCCTCTCCTCTCTGGCCGCCCGAAGGGTCTTCTCCGCCGTGGCCGCCCGAAGGGTCTTCTCCGCCGTGGCCGCCCGAAGGGTCTTCTCCGCCGTGGCCGCCCGAAGGGTCTTCTCCGCCGTGGCCGCCCGAAGGGTCTTCTCCGCCGTGGCCGCCCGAAGGGTTGTCTGCAGTTCCTGCTCCGCCCTGGTCGCCCACGCCTCACGACCCAGGTCCGCCATTATTATGCCCTGGTCCCATTCCCCTGCATGGACCTGGCCCTCCATCCCTCCCCCAAGACCGCCTCCGCTTCACCACCCACCTGAACTATTGTTTTTTTTTTTTTTTTGATGGGCGTCGGGAGCCGCCCATAGGGGAGGGGCTATGTCACGGTGTGGGTTTTGTGTCTTGTTCCTTGTTCTTGTCTGTCATGTGATCCTGCCATGTGTCTTGTCCCATGTTCAGCTGTTCCCCGTTATGTTGATTAGTCTTCCCAGGTGTTTCAGTTTACCACGCCCCCTTGTTATCTTGTTTAGCTTGTGTTCCCTTGTATTTAAACCCTCATGTTTGCCCTGTGTCTTTGTCTAGTATTGAATGTTTGTAGTTGTGTTTATGCCATGTCCAGGTTCTTGTTTTGAGTTACTAGTTTACAGTCTTTATGTTTGATTATGTTTATTATAATTAAAGTTGCATTTGGGTCCGCTCCATCTTGCCTCCAGAGGATTCATTCGCTACACAGATGATTACAATCCAAAAGTAGGCTATATTTTAATGTCGATTTTAGCCACTTCTTTTGTCAGGCCTATAATGTTTTAATGTAAGATATCATATTGTAATTGTATAGCGTAAGATGTTATATTAATATTATTGTTATATTAATATACATTATATTATGTTATTACTATACTATACGATTTGATTTCCAAAACCCACACACACACACACACACATTAATGTTCAATGTGAGTTTACTCTGATGCGTCATTGGTCCGTTCGAGGTCAGCTTGCTTGCGCTTTACCTGGCAATAGTCAAAGCCCTCTGGAGAGCCGTGATATTCGACCTTGGAAACTTCTGATCATCATTCAAGACAAGTATTGTGTTATAGGTGGTATTTTATTAATTCAGTGTGTTAACTGTTTGTTGCCTGTTTTTCATTATTTCATCTTCCTTTATTTACTTCAATTGACTTGTTGCTAGCATATTGTCCCTCATGCGAACATGCCTTGCTGTGTAGCATACATGTGTTCTAAGAGACAAGACTCTTCTTCCCAGTTAAGCTTTTTCAGGTAAGTCCACTGTCTCCATCAATATAATGAAAGATTATGATTATTTGAATCATCATTATATAGGCCTAAGCAGAGGTGTAAAGATTGACGTTACCTGAAAATCAATACTTGAGTAAAAATACATATACCTTACAGTAAAAAAGAATCCATTAGAAATTACAAGTCACCATTTCCAATACAACTTGAGTAAAAGTCTTAATGTTTCTGATTTCAACAATATTTAAGTATTTTACTCTTACTGAATGTGGCTAAAAAAGATGCAGGTCGTCCTCAACAGCTGAGACATGCAGATGACTTAAGACATGCAGGTGAAATGAACAATTGATTTGTAAGATGAGAAATCATGTTTATTTTCTAAAATCAAAATAAAGCTGAACACCTCAATATTGCAATAAATCAAGGTCGACACAACAGCCTTAAACGTCTACAAACTCTCAGTTAAACTCAAGTGCACAAAAAGGCTATAAGTAAACCAACATCCTTCAAAAAGGCCTTATCAATATAGAGGATATATAAAATAATGTTAATTAAAATTAACTAGTCAAAGTCTACTTGCACTGAATGTGCTGGTTTCGGCCTCATCAGCACCTGCAGTCATGACCTCATCTCCAAAATCAAACACCTGAGATTCAGAAACCAAGCACAAAAACTAAGGGTATTCCAAGTGATATGCCACAACAACAGGTTTATTTTAAATGAATGGCTGCAACAATAAAATATTTGTGTATATAGGGAGTGTATGCATAATGTGTGTGTTTGTGCATGCACACGTGTGCATTTGTGTGTACATGTCTGTACATGCACAATCATGTGGGTGTGTGTCATACAATAGCCTATAGCAGTGGTTCTCAAACTTTTTAGCCAGCGACCCCTAAACTAACATTGACGAGAACTCGTGACCCACTACCACAGAATACACAAACAATAAACAAAAAAAAGTGTTGTTTTAAATCCACATCCGCTTCCTATGGAAGCTTGTTTCCACCACAGAATAAAAAATAAAAAAGGTAATTGCGACTTTATATCATTTATAACTTTATAACTCGCACTGCAAGTTTATATTTCACAATTATGAGAAAACAAGTCAGAACAGCAAGATGTAAACTCGCAATTTTTAGATAAATAAATCGCAATTATCTTTTCAAATATTTTCTTACGTGGTGGAAACAAACTTCCAATAATATTTACTGTATATAAATTTAGGCTTACCTTTCAGTGGGATGGGTGCACTTGTTTTTCGGTGCACAAAAGCGTAATCTGTGGCCTGATGTTGGATACGGCTACTCGCAGATCATACTCAACATCAAGACGTGATCTGTATTTATTTTTCATGTATGTAACAGCAGAAAAAGTCTGCTCGCACAAATAAGTAGATCCAAACGGAAGAAGTACATCCATTGCCACACCGGATAACTCTCTGTATTCTTCTGCTACTGCGATCCAAAATTCAGGCAGTGTGGAACTGGAAAATAAAGTTTTTAATGTCCGATCACTGGACAGCTCCAGCAAAGCATCTTCCAGTTTTGTGGGGAGATTAGTCCTAGTTTCAGTGAATGGTTGCCGTATCCAGTCATACAGTTCTGGTTGCGTCTCTTTTGGAAAATACTTATGGAATTGTTCCAAAAGGCCGTGGAGATGACCAGTGATGTGTGCTTTCAGGTTGCCGAGACTCAGTCCATTCTCCTCCAGATGTTCATCCAGCTCAGGAATCATCTCCACATTACCTTGTTCAACTCGCTCAGCCCATCTTTCCAGCTTATTCACAAATGAATCAATTTTCTCATTCATTGTCAAGATGTTTGTGTTTGGACCTTGTAATGAAAGATTAAGCATGTTAAGAATATACAGGCCAAATAAGCAAGTTTTGATAACCAATCTGGATCTGTCAGGTGGTGCGCGAATTCAGATTTAGATTCTTTCAACAACGAGTGCACTTCCTCACGCAGTTCGTAAAGCCGCCCAAAGTGCCTTCCCGCGAGATAACCACCGGACTTCGGTATGAAACAGCAGCGCTTCGTGCTGTGAGCCCATCTCATTGCAAAGGGTGGCTAGCAGTCTACTGGTTACTGGACGTGATTTGATGTGATTTACAATTTTGATTGCACCTTTGAGAACACTGTTAAGCTCACTATCAAGTGCTTTGCTAGCAAGAGACTCGCGGTGAATTATGCAGTGCGTAAACTTAACATGAGGAGCCACTTCTAAAACCTTTGCCTTGAGTCCCTTGTTTTTACCTACCATTGCACCTGCACCATCAGTACATACGCCAACACAGTTATCCCATGAAAGTCGCATCTCTTTTAGTCTGGTGTCCAGCTTGTTGAAAATGTCACTGCCGGTACAAGTCCCCTCCAGCACTGAGCAGAAGAGCATTTCCTCGTGCATTTTTACATCAAATGTGTATCTGATGAATGACAGCAACTGAGAAGAATTAGAGACATCGGTAGATTCGTCGACCTGTAACGCATATTTCTTTCCATTTAACCTATTAATCAATTGACTCTTAATGTCTTTTGAAATATCATGAATACGGCGAGCTATCGTGTCATTCGACAATGGGACAGTCATAAGCTCACTTGCAATTTTCTCACCATGCATGGCCCGGCTTTTTGGACTGTGCTATCAGGTATGCCACCTCATAAGATGCCTTCAGAGCATTAGCAGTAATTCAGCAATTCCTTCTCTTTTCTGCGAAAAAAGTCTATAGGTTTTTCAACACAAGCAGGGTGTCTTGTCTCCAAATGTCTCTGCATTTTTCCAGGCTTCATACTTTCATGGGCAAGCACTTCTGAACAGATGACGCACTGAGGATGGTCCACATCGTTGACAGTAGAGCAAGTGAATCCATACTTTATGAATTCCTCTTGATATTTCCGACGTTTCCTACATTGGTCAGAAGGGGTCTTGCTCTTGTGTTTTGTAGAGGTACACGGTTCAGATGATTCAGGCAGACTGTCCACAATTTCCTCAACATTTTTAACCTTGTTGCGAATTACAAATTTATCCATTCTTGCAGTTTCCACGTGCAGTTGCGTGCTGTATTGATAACTAGCGATCAGTCGCTGCACGGTGACGTCATATCTTAGAGTCACGAAATATTATTTAAAAACATTTTTAAACCTTCTAATCACTTCTGTCTTTACAAATCAGAAAATATTTATTTGTAATTTTAATTTTTTAGTATTGAAAAATATTTATTGTAATCAGAAAATACAGAATTTTTTCAAACCAACTCGCGACCCCTTGAAATCATTCCTCGGGGGGTCGCGACCCCCAGTTTGAGAACCACTGGCCTATAGTGCCCAGTTTAATGCTTTCTACCAATTTTAATATACCACCACAGCCACATTTTATTGTTTTGGTTGGATGTGAGTGACAGATCAGCTTATGTATGGTCACTGCAATTGATTCTCAACTGGGGTGGGGGGCAGTGAGATCATTTTAGGGTAGCATGGGATGCAGATTCTTTGAGAGAAAAAAAATCCATCACTTTTGGTTTAATTTCCATTAAATTCATTTTCTTGAACAATGTGATATGCTTTTTTTTCTTGTCAGGTTCCCCTTCAATGATAAAGACAGGTTGCAGCAGTGGATACACAATGTCAAGAGAAAGAGCTGGACACCAAACAAGCGTTCTCGCCTCTGCTCCCTTCACTTCACACAGGACTGTTTCATCCCTGTCCGGGGAGGAAACACCCTTAAACCAGACGCGGTGCCAACGATCTTCTACCCCCATTGCCAGGTGAAGGTCAAGGTGAGGCACACCAAAGTCAGTAAGAACACAACGGTTAGTAAGACTGACTCTGACACACAAGCTGGTAAACGCAGGAACATCAGTCATGACCATGATTACATCAGTTGCACTCACAGTGAACCACAGACTGTCAAGATGAGTGTAGCCAGCTGCAGCCATAGCCATTCTGCAGACCATGGTGCATACACACTGAAAAACTCCCCCAGTCCTCTAAAGAGGAAGGTGGCATTTGTTCAAAGTAGCTTGGGTTCTTGCAAGAAAAAATTGAAGCTTCAAGACCAGAGAGTCAGAAGACTGAAACAGAAAGTGAAGTCTCTCTCTTCAGTTGTCACTGATCTGAAAGAGAAGCTGCTTGTTTCCACCAGCTGTGGCAATATGCTGGAGGCTTCCTTTAGCGGTGTTGCTAAAGAAATTCTTACAAGGGCCAAGTGCAAGACTAAATCTTCTAGAATCTCTAATAATTTGAGATCTTTTGCCATGACTCTCCATTTCTACTCTGCAAAAGCTTACCAGTTTGTTCGTGATAGCTTTAATTGTGTTCTGCCTCATCCTCAAACAATCAGGTCTTGGTACAGCAGCATTCCTGCAGACCCAGGCTTTACAGAGGCATCATTCGCTGCCCTCCAATCCCATGTGGAGGAAGGAAGGAAAGATGGTAAGGAGACTGTTTGTGCTCTTAAGATGGCCATCAGAAAGCATGTTGAATATGCTGAAGGGAAATTCCATTGGTATGTTGATGTAGGATGTGGCAAAGTTGATGACTCTTTTCCAGTAGCCAAGGATGCATTGGTCCTTATGGTTGTAGCTGTTAATGGATCTTGGAAAATCCCTGTGGCTTACTTTCTCCTTGACGGGTTAAGCGGACAAGAGAGAGCAAATATTGTCACACAGTGTCTTTACAAGCTTCATGACATTGGAGTGCGCGTTGTTTCCCTGACATGTGATGGACCGTCTTGTCACTTTACCATGATGCAGGCTCTTGGAGCCAATATCACAGTTGGAAACATGAGGCCATTTTTTCGTCACCTTGCAAATCCAATGCAGGCTGTACATGTGGTTTTTGACGTGTGTCACATGCTGAAACTCTTGAGGAACGCTTTTGCTGATGGACGTGTTTTCCAGACAGGCAGTGGCAAAACGATTAGGTGGCAATACCTAGAAGACCTCAACAAACTTCAGGAGACTGAGGGCTTGAGGCTGGGTAATAAGCTGAAGATGGCACATATTCTGTGGAGAAATCAGAAGATGAAGGTAAATCTTGCTGCTCAAGTTTTCAGCAGCAGCGTTGCAGATGCCCTTGAATTCTGCAACAAGGAGCTTCACTTGCCTCAGTTTCATGGTTCAGAGGAAACCGTCGAATTTCTGAGAACAATCGACTTAGCTTTTGATGTTCTCAACAGCAGGAACCCTCTGGCAAAGGGTTCCAAAGCTCCTTTGAGAAGTTGTAATAAACTTCACATGCTGAGTCTGTTGGAGAGAGCTGAAAATTTCCTTCTGCAGCTCAGAGATAGCTCTGGGAGACATCTGTATGCAGGTCCTAGGAAAACGGGTCCCATTGGATTTGTTGCCAGCTCCAGAAGCATATATATCTTGGTATAATACAAATTAACATAAATAGTAAAAAACTTACCTCACATGAAGAAGTTCTCACGCAAGTAGTAAAAAATGATGGGCATGTTGTTCAGCATGACAAAAATGAGGCGCTATTGATGTGCGCATGCGCAGTAAGCCCTGGTAGGACAATCTGACGGGTAGGATGGAATGTCAGGACACCGGCAAGATGGCGGGCTGAACACACGCGCTCTCACTAAGCAGCTTAGTTATCTCCCGTTTTCTAATATGAAAATAGCTTGATTCTCAATTACACCTACCCAGAGTGACTTTAAAGTTTTGTGCTATTGTTGCTGACCTCCAAAATGCGAAAATCTCACCAAACAACTCATCCCAAGATTGTTATTCCTCCGGCTCATCGCGTGGCTCAAACTGCAGTTTCAGAGACTGATTCATTAGAGAAACGCTGTGATTCCTGTCACTTTACACCCACTAAAGTACATACGTCGAAAAAGCTAAAATCTCAAGAAGAGGACATCACCAACGCTACTCAAGCCATTAATTCCCTAACTGCTCGCTTTGATTCACAAGACGAAAAGTTAGAAGAATTGGCGAATCAAATGCGAAACAACAGACTTCCAAAGCTGTCGAATTTAACTTGGCTGAAATGAAAGACTGCAAAGAAAAGTGCAAAGAGTTGAGCAAATCGGTCATGGGTTTAACCACCGCACACAATGACCTGGAAAGCAGAACATCTGATCTTGAACGATATAAGAGAAGATGGAATCTCCGGATTAACGGCATGAAGGAGAAGTCTGAAGAGGATCCCCGCAGGGAAGTGATTGACCTGATTGACGAAATTGTTCCGCACTTGATACAGAAATTAGACGATATTATTGACACAGTGCACCGGATCGGTAAGAAGGAACCAGGAAGACCAAGACAGATGATCGTCCAATTCACAATGCGGAAATACAGGGACGAAATATGGAAATCAACGAAAAACTCATCTGTCTGCCTAAACCAGGGAGTCAGATTTGTGGAAGACTTCACGAAGGAAGACCGAAACGCTCGTGCCGCTCTGTGGCCGCTGATCGCTCAACCACGTAAAGGAGGGAAAAAAGCGCATTACAGAGGATCGTTTGGTTATATTGAAGGACGACGCATTGACCCAACGAAATCCTGCACTTGAACTTTTTTTTACGGGTAGGATGGTGTGAGATGTGACAATTTGGAGAAATGCTTGGTTGCGAGGTATGTACTCGGTTAATTGTCATCCATTTAGTACATATCTGATTCGAGTTCGCAATCTGTGTTTGTTCTTTTATATTTCTATTTTTTTGTTCTTCGTATGTTTCCAGTTAAGCTACCGTTTTCATTACTCTCTTTAAATGTTCGGGGCATTCAAAATAAGGTCAAAAGAAAGGCTATGTTTTTATTTTGTAAAGGAACTGGTTCGCATTGTATTTTTTTACAAGAGACACCGCAACTGATGCTGCTTTTTGGTTGAGTCAATGGGGAGATAAAATGTCATTAAGCCATGGATCCTCCCACTCTGTAGGGACTGCGATTTTATTTAAAGGAGCCGTATGTAAGATTGTGGCCAAAACTGGTATTACTGTAGAGTGTTTTTTCAAATTACTCCCCCTCCCCCTCCCCCTCCCACTCCCCCTCAAATATTCTCTGCTTAAGTAATTTGTATAAAACCAACAGGATGTCCAGTATCTCAAACGCTTGCTAATTACTTTTAATTCGGCCACGCCCACTCGCGCAAAAGAGATTCACATGCAAATCTCCACATGGAACGCGAACGCCCTCGTTACCTCAAACACAAAACACCAAAACACTTCACAAGTCTCTGCTTTTCGTCGAGTTTGGAAGACACGTCTGAGTTTACATTGGATTTACATCAGAAGAAGAAGAACGCGATTTGAAGACAAGAAAGATGTAAGGTAAGAAATTCTTACTTATTAGTTTATGGTATTGTTGCATAAACTTCACATTGCAGTTGAACTGTTGCTAGATATATGGTGAATATTATACTATTTAGACCCGTGTTTACTGTTAAATACTGTTTGTGGATATCTGCTCAAGCATAGATATGTATAACCATAATGTTTAATATTTTGGAGCGCGATGGCGTTTGAATGTATCATATTTTGGAGCGCGCTGTGGGTTTGAGTATCATATTTTGGAGCGCGCTGTGGGTTTGAATGTATCATATTTTGGAGCGCGCTGTGGGTTTGAATGTATCATATTTTGGAGCGCGATTGCGTTTGAAAGGAAAAATGCACCAAACATTAGGCTTTATGTTTTTACTATTATCTCATTTCATATCATCATAACGAATGGAAACATTTGAAGTAACATAAGATAATCAATATATTTTTCTCTAGCATTGTTACTGAAATCTTTTGGAAGATTTATAGGCTGCTTTGTAAAATAAAATTATTTTATGCAGTACTGCACATAGCTTATGCCTACAAGGCACAACAAATATGGTGTTCTTTATATTATATATTGTTGGAAACATTTGTGTGTGTGTGTGTGTGTGTGTGTATTCTGTGAATTTTAAAAAGCAATTTTAACCAGAAAAATCTCAAATGTATTCCCAAAATCGTGCAGGCCTAGTTTCTCTTGATACCAGTATGTTCACTTTTTTCTTTTCTTTCAGGGACCAGATGCAACTGAGTCCTGCTGACTTCAACATTCACATGAGTCTCTGTACATGAACATGGTAAAGTGAAAATCAAACACCTTGGAAATGGTATGTACAATGTTTTTAGGAATGGCACAAAGGTCTCTGTCTTTGGATCATTGTTTTCAATGTGCTCTTTTGTCATTTGTATTTTTGGATTGTGTTGTGTTGTAAATAAATCCAAACAATCTAAAAGCCATTCTTTTTTTAAATCTCCTCATTCTTTGTGCAAGGTTGCTCTGAATGACAGGGCCTGATCGCTCCTAATAGGGCAGTTAGGGGAGTGTCTTTGTCTTTCTCAGGTGTTAAAAGCTTACATATTCATGAGATGATCACGCCTCTTCGAATATGGCTTTGTCACACAAAACACGTCTTAGAAATTTTAAATCAATATATTGTCTTATCTGAATGAGCAGTCAGGGTGATTTTCACATAGTTTTGGAGCAAATATTCTAGGCTACGTCATAATATTTTCAAAAGTCTTGTGAAGAAATAATCAGTATGGGTTTCATGGCCTTATTTCAGTGACAATTTTTTTTTGTATTTTCACAAACCACGCATAAATGTCATTATCTCAAAACTACATACTTTTACATACATGCTGCTGATATATTATTGTAGCAGAGTTTGTGCTGAATACAGTGTAATTAGACTTTAGCCATGAAAATGTCACTAGTAACAGAAAAAAACACAAATGTCAGAGCATGTCAGACCACCTCCAGGGCCCAGAAAACAGCTCAGACCTCAGAGGGTTAAATGACAATATCCTGGCCGGACTACTGTTGTCAGTGATATAAGTATTTGAAATGAACATGATTTCTTAATGTCTAGTGACATATCAGGGCCATTTTATGATTAATTGAAATACATTTCTTACATACAGCTCCTTTAACAACTGTCCAGGTAAAGTGATTTCTGTTCAAACTGATTCTAATGGACATTGGGTTGCAATTGTTCTGGATATTGAATCTATCTTTTTTATTTTGGTTAATGTATATGGTCATAATAATGCAAAACAAAATCAGCAGCTTTTTGCTGAGGTCTCTTCTTTAGTTTGTAATTTCAAGAGGTTATTCCCAACAGATAATATTGTCATAGGTGGAGACTTTAATGTTACACCAGATGAAACTCTTGACAGGCATCCGCCTAAAAGTAGTTCCCCTCAACCAAACTCTATGATGACTCATTTTTGCAACAATCTTAAAGTATTGGATGTATGGAGACATCGTAACCCTAACATCAAAAAGTTTTCTTGGTTTAGACCTAATGCCTCTAGCAAATCGAGGATCGATTATTGGTTAATTTCAGATAATTTGTTACATTTTGTTAAGGATTGCTCTATTTCACCAGCGCCTCTAACAGATCACTGTGCTATTGTCTTGGTCGTTAAGCCAAAGTGTAAAATCTCATATAATAAGGGATATTGGAAATTTAATTCTGATTTGCTTGAAAATGAAGGATTTTGTGCAAAGGTAAAATATTTAATTAGAGTAATTGAGAATAGTAATGATTTCAGTTCTCATAAAGCCAGATTTGTGAATTTTCTATAAACTATAGTAAAATGCTTGCCAAAATAAGAAGACAACATGAAAACAAGATTATATTTGAGATTAATAAGTACTGCAATAAAAGTGCACTGAGTAGCGCTGAAAAAAGGAATTTTATTTCTCTTCAAACACAATTGGATAACGTATACATTAAAAAAAGCTAAAGGTGCATACATTCGCTCAAAGGCCAAATGGATAGAGGAGGGAGAGAAAAGCACGTCCTATTTTTGTAGGTTAGAAAAAAGACGGCAGTCTAAAAACAGTATTGTTTCCTACAATAATAAGCAAAGAAATTCATAATTTCTACAGTGACTATATTTGTACAGTATTTGTCTATTTTTTCTCCAAAAGAGTGTGATGACTTCTTTGAAAAAATTATTAATTTTATTCCTAGGATTGACAATGAATTAAGAGATCTTTGTGATGCACGATTAGGTATGGAAGAACTCGATTTAGCAGTTCTCTTACGAGAGGTTCTCTCGTATTGCGTAAGTTAGCTTACGCTACGAGAAAGTTGTCTTTTCTCGAGATCTGAAGCCAAAAAATTATCCTTAATTTTGTATTTATTGTCAACGCAGTGCGGCAGCCGGCAGACCATGGCAGGCTACATAAGCGTGCTCATTGGCTGTCCAGCGGCAACTGCTGCAGCCTACCAGTGAGCCCTGTGTGACGTCACGTCCAATGAGGGCCCTCCACACCCCTCTAACCTTCAGGATGGGTGTGGCTAGCGTGTATATAAGGAAGGGCTCACAGGCTGGAAATCTGATTTTCTTGTCTTCAGCGAAGCTCTTCGCATCGCTGGATCTTGAGAGCTGCCGCCGTTGAAACCAGCGACCAGCAAGCTTAGGAAAGCGCCTGAGGAAGCCGGCCGCCTTCGCCGCCTTCAGCCATCCGTGCCTGCTACGCTATCCGGCGACATATCCTTTTTATTGCTGTGTGTGCTCGCCCTGCGACACACACTTTCTCTCATTCTAAAAGAGCGCGAGGCGTTTTTATCAAAATGCCTCGTTTTTCCTGCGGCTCGTGCCGCGCCCCGCTCAGCAACGGAGACCGCCACCTCATCTGCGCTCTCTGCCTGGGCCGCGAGCATGCCGCCACCGCACTCTCTACGGGCGGCTGCCCAGAGTGCGAGGAACTCTCAATGTCGACCCTGCGGGCTCGACTTGAAGTTTTCGACCAAGCTGTCGCTCCGCCTGTCTCCGCCGGGCTGCGCAGGAAGAAGCGCCGCTCGCAGAAACCACCGGAGACTGATATGGCGCTTAAGAGCTCGCCGGAACCCCTCCCTCGAGCTTCTTTATCACTCTCTCCGCCCCCCCCTCCCGGCCGCACAACCGCCGGCTCTCGCCACTGACAGCTGTTCCATCCTGGCTTCTGACAGCGAGGAGTGGTCTACCGCCTCATCCTCAATCCAGGATTCCGGCCGCACTCGAGCAGGCGAGGACGCGGAGCTTTTGCGCCTCCTCACCAAGGCCGTTGACCGATTGGGCCTCGAGTGGTCTCCTCCTAAGGAGCCAGCGCCGAACAGACTCGACGGCTGTTTTCTCTATCGCCGCCGCCGAACACCAGTATCCAGGACTGCACCTTTCCTGCCTGAGCTCCACAGCGAGCTTTCTAAATCGTGGAATGCACCATTCTCCGCGAGAGTCTCTTCCCATACCTCATCGACGCTCTCACAGGTTGACGGCGCCGCTGAAAAGGGGTACTGGATGGCGCTCAAAGGCTGCCCTCCCGTCAAAGGCTTGCAGGACCACATCAGCTCTCGTCGGCCACGCTTTCACCGCCGCCGGACAGGCTGCATCTGCCCTGTACTCGATGGCCGTGCTGCAGATTCTCCAGGCCGATCTTCTCCGCGATCTGGACAAGAAAGGCTCGGAGTCTGCTTCCATCACGGACTTACGCAGCGCGACGGATCTCTCTCTTCGCGCCACTAAGTCCGCTGCACAGGCCCTAGGAAGGTGCATGGCCTCTCTGACTGTTACAGAGAGGCAACTCTGGTTAACGCTCGCCGACATGAGGGAGTCCGAGCGCGCTGTGTTTCTTAACGCCCCTCTCTCCCCCACACTTCTGTGCAAAGGGGCTATAGAACCGGTTCCCCCTTCTCTGAGCGAGTCAGGCTTTTACAGCCGTTATTTCCTCGTTCCCAAGAAGGACGGAGCTCTCAGACCGATTTTGGATCTGAGATATTTGAACAAGGCTCTTATGAGAAGACCGTTCAAAATGCTCACAACCAGGCAGACCCTTGCACAGGTTCGCCCGAGGGACTGGTTTATCTCCCTCGATCTGAAAGACGCTTACTTTCAGATCCAGATAATACCCCCTCACAGGCCATTCTTGAGATTCGCCTTCGACGGTCAGGTATATCAGTACACCTTCCTGCCGTTCGGCCTGTCTTTAGCACCCCGTACATTCACGAAGTGCATGGACACGGCTCTCGCTCCCCTGAGAGGTCAGGGAATGCGAATTTTGAACTATTTGGACGATTGGCTGATTTTAGCACAGACAAAGGAAGAGCTTATCGCTCACAGAACAGTGCTTCTCAGCCACCTGGAAAGCCTGGGTCTCACGGTCAACTGGACCAAGAGCTCATTACTGCCCAGTCAGTCATCCTCTTTTCTGGGTTTGGAACTGGGTTTGGAACTCTCGTGTGGGCTCATCACTCGTTGCGCTCGCTGAGAGCCGCGCACGTGCCGGGCCACCTGAACGTCGGCCCAGACAGACTGTCCAGAGACATCATTCCCCCGGGAGAATGATCTCTGCACCCCCAGACAGTCCAGTCACTCTGGCGCCTATTCGGCAGGGCGGAAGTCGACCTCTTTGCGTCAAAAGACAACGCTCACTGCCCGACGTTCTTCTCAAAGAGCGAGGACGCGCTGGCCCAAACCTGGCCCAGCCGCTCGCTGTACGCTTTCCCTCCGATCTCCCTGTTACCACAGGTCATCAAGAGGATCAGGGAAACACACCACCCAGTGCTCCTTATAGCCCCGCGATGGGAGAACCAAATCTGGTACCCAGAGCTAGTGAGGCTGTCGCACTTATCCCCATGGCCGATCCCGGTGAGAAAGGATCTCCTCTCTCAAGCCGGTGGATCAATCTGGCATCCCCATCCAGAACGCTGGTCTCTGCATGCGTGGATAATCAACGGATACCCGTTGACCTGCCAGAAGGGGTTGTAAGCACGATCACGCAGTCTAGAGCTCCTTCCACGAGAAGGCTCTACGCCTCTAAATGGTCTGTGTTCTCTAAATGGTGCGCTACTAAGAGCCTGGATCCACGTACATGCGGGGTTCCACGGGTGCTCTCCTTCCTACAAGAGCTGTTGGACAGGGGCAGGTCTCCCTCCACGCTCAAAGTGTATGTTGCGGCTATTGCAGCGTTCGCGGAGACGACGCGCGGCCGAGCAATAGGAAGGAACGAGCTCATCATCCGTTTCCTCAGAGGAGCCAGACGGATGAATCCCCGCGGCCCCCCTCGGTTCCTATTTGGGATCTGTCCTTGGTCCTGGAGGCCCTGAAAGCTGAACCGCTTGAATCCGTGGATTTGAAATACCTTTCGTTCAAAACCGTTTTTCTGACAGCTCTGTCTTCAGTAAAACGCGTGGGGGATCTGTTAGCCCTGCTTGTCTCGAGTTCAGACCAAATGACTCCAAAGTCATCCTCAAACCGAGACATGGTTACATCCCCAAAGCGATTGGTACTCCCTTTAGGGCGCAAATCATCTCCCTGTCGGCTCTGCCAGCATCCGATAGCGAGGACAATGATAACCTCTTATGCCCTGTCAGGGCGCTGAGAGTTTACATCACGCGCTCCGCCGCATTTCGGCGTTCCGAGCAGCTCTTTGTTTCGTTTGGTGGGCGCACCAAGGGTCTCGCCGCCTCGAAACAGAGCCTGTCCAGGTGGATAGTGGACGCGATCGCAGCAGCATACGCCTCCAAACACCTGCAGTGCCCTACAATGTCTGTTCAAAAACTGTACTTAGTCGTCTTAAATCTCATTTATATGAAAAGATTCAATCATAATTTTTTGTCCGTGTGAAGTTTCAATTTTGATGGCTTTCCATAGCCATGATGATTTTTGTACCGTAACCGCATATTCGATCATGTACACCTAAACACGACCATCACAGAAAACTATAAAATAAATAAATAATTTAATATCATTTCTAAGCTGTATTGCACGCGCGCACACACACGGTTCTAAAAAATGAACTAATCTCTATGTGCATCATGTCACAGCGTATGTAATGTTAGTCTGCTAACGCCTTTCCAGAGCCAAAGTTTTGTTCGTACTAAATTTATTTCAAAGCATAATCGTAAAAGTTTAAATATGATATTTATATATGTCAATAAAAGTTTTATTAAAATCATATCTTCTATTTATCTTCTTAGAAGACTTATGTATTATTTTTACTAAACAGCGTCTGTTCAAAAACTTTAGATGGTTGAAAAACTGTACTTAGTCATCTTAAATCTCATTTATATGAAAAGATTCAATCAGCATTTTTTGTACATGCGGGGTTTAAATTTTTATGGCTTTCCATAGCCATAATGATTTTTGTACCGTAACCGCATATTCGATCATGTACACCTAAACACGACCATCACAGAAAACTACATTTGTACATTTTTCAAAAATGAAATAAATAAATAAAGCAAAAAAAGTATGCTTAGGCGTCTTAGATCTTAGATCTTTTGTCCATACAACATGTTGTCAAAGTTTGTCACAATGTTTTGATGTTGTGTTGTTTTTAAGAAATCCGAGGACTCTACATTGCTCTTATTTACACTAAGTTTGTATCATTTGGAAAATCACCACACAATTTCAGAGACGCGATGTGCCTCTGTGGTCCATGATGCGGCATAAGTAAAGTTGGCGAATATTTAATTTTACTCGTCTTAATTCAAATCATGATCTTACTGGTAGCTATGATCTATTACACGTATAAGATCATTTTTACTTGTAACTCCCAAACTATCCTTAATCAGTGTGGAAACACACAGGGTGAAACCCCTTTACTGAGAATATACTATCGGTTATCTACTCAAAATATATGTAGAAGTTTAAATCCGGTGGTTAAAATCTGTCTGGTGGCCGTATGAATAGACTTTGGGGAGAGCTGATGATACTAAGCATGCCCTTTGACCTCCTTGATTTTGGAGACTTTTTTGTTAAAGACCCTACAAGTTAGTTCTACCAGAAAGACTCGGGAGATAAAGTGATGTAACAAAGCATATATTTATTGACAGCCCGGCAAGCATTGTAAAGTTCTTTGGCGTAGGCCCCGTCCATGGCTTGTAATCCGAGGGTAGCGGATCTGCATCTCCTGCCTGAAGACGAAGGCAGGGGCGCAGCCGACCCCCTTAGAAGGTGTGGACAGGACCATCCTGGTGGTGGTGGGGAGGGTGGAGGTTGTTGTCGCGTCGGCATCTGCGAACTCAAACATGTGTAAGTACCTATCTTTTATACAGAAAGTATAAAGACATGATTGGATAGAGATGAAGGTAATAAGTGACGTAGTGATTGAGTCTTCCTGGCAGAACTTAGCTAAAGCTTCCATTTCTACCAGAAAGACTCGGGAGATAAAGTGATGTAACAAAGCATATATTTATTGACAGCCCGGCAAGCATTGTAAAGTTCTTTGGCGTAGGCCCCGTCCATGGCTCGTAATCCGAGGGTAGCGGATCTGCATCTCCTGCCTGAAGACGAAGGCAGGGGCGCAGCCGACCCCCAAAAGTAGGTGGATTAAGATCCACCAGGACGGGGCCAGCCTCCCCCCAAAATTGGTAGACGAAAAGTATATGCACCGGTCGTGAATCCTGAGGTTCCTGAAAGATAGAAAAGGAGTTACCGTAATCAGTATGATGAACGTTAGATGGATTTTCATGTGCCTATGTTTGATTATGTTTAAGATTTAATTTTTTTTTTTTTTTTGCCACTTAAACCGTATATATACAGGCCTCGTTAGACCACGCAGGTATAGCCACGTTAGGCCTAGCATAAACAAGCCTCGATAGACCACGCAGATATAGCCACGTTAGGCTTAGCATAAACAGGCCTCGATAGACCACGCAGACGGTACCATATGGCTATACATAAAAACTTCTTTTTTTTTTGCCACTTAAACCGTATATAAACAGGCCTCGTTAGACCACGCAGGTATAGCCATGTTAGGCCTAGCATAAACAAGCCTCGATAGACCACGCAGATATGGCCACGTTAGGCCTAGAATAAACGGGCCTCGATGGACCACGCAGATATAGCCACGTTAGGCCTAGCATAACAGGCCTCGATAGACCACGCAGATATAGCCACATTAGGCCTAGCATAAACAGGCCTCGATAGACCACGCAGATATGGCCATGTTAGACCTAGAATAAACAGGCCTCGATGGACCACGCAGATATAGCCACATTAGGCCTAGCATAACAGGCCTCGATAGACCACGCAGATATAGCCACGTAAGGCCAAGCATAAACAGGCCTCGATAGACCACGCAGATATGGCCACGTTAGACCTAGCATAAACGTGCCTCGATGGACCACACAGATATAGCCACGTTAGGCATAACGGGCCTCGATAGACCACGCAGATATAGCCACGTTAGGCTTAGCATAAACAGGCCTCGATAGACCACGCAGATATGGCCATGTTAGACCTAGAATAAACAGGCCTCGATGGACCACGCAGATATAGCCACGTTAGGCCTAGCATAACAGGCCTCGATAGACCACGCAGATATAGCCACGTAAGGCCAAGCATAAACAGGCCTCGATAGACCACGCAGATATAGCCACATTAGGCCTAGCATAAACAGGCCTCGATAGACCACGCAGACGGTACCATATGGCTATACATAAAAACTTTTTTTTTTTTTTTTTACTTAAACCGTATATAAACAGGCCTCGATAGACCACGCAGATATGGCCACGTTAGGCCTAGAATAAACGGGCCTCGATGGACCACGCAGATATAGCCACGTTAGGCCTAGCATAACAGGCCTCGATAGACCACGCAGATATAGCCACATTAGGCCTAGCATAAACAGGCCTCGATAGACCACGCAGATATGGCCACGTTAGGCCTAGAATAAACAGGCCTCGATGGACCACGCAGATATAGCCACGTTAGGCCTAGCATAACAGGCCTCGATAGACCACGCAGATATAGCCACATTAGGCCTAGCATAAACAGGCCTCGATAGACCACGCAGATATGGCCATGTTAGACCTAGAATAAACAGGCCTCGATGGACCGGGCAGATATAGCCACGTTAGGCCTAGCATAACAGGCCTCGATAGACCACGCAGATATAGCCACGTAAGGCCAAGCATAAACAGGCCTCGATAGACCACGCAGATATGGCCACGTTAGACCTAGCATAAACAGGCCTCGATAGACCACGCAGATATGGCCACGTTAGACCTAGCATAAACGTGCCTCGATGGACCACACAGATATAGCCACGTTAGGCCTAACGGGCCTCGATAGACCACGCAGATATAGCCACGTTAGGCTTAGCATAAACAGGCCTCGATAGACCACGCAGACGGTACCATATGGCTATACATATACAGTGAGGAAAATAAGTATTTGAACAAGTCAAGTCAAGTCAAGTATATTTGTATAGCGCTTTTCACAAAACAGATTGTATCAAAGCAGCTTCACAGTATTAAATTAAAATAATACAACAAGGTTTGTTTCTAGTGGAATTTATTGATTGATAAAATCAAATTAAATATCCCCATATTATCCCCATAATATCCCCAACTGAGCAAGCCAAAGGCAACAGTGGCAAGGAACCAAAAAACTCCATCAAGTGACCTAATGGTGTCCTAAAACTCCATCAGGTGACCCAATGGAGAAAAAAAACCTTGGGAGAACCCAGGCTCAGTCAAGGGCCAGTTCTCCTCTGGCGTTTATTAACTAGAGGCCGGATTGTAATTTGAACTGTAAGATTACAAATATTATATGAATGCCTGGCTGAAGAGATGCGACTTTAATCTAGTTTTAAACTGGGAGAGCGAGTCTGAGCAACGAACAGTATCAGGAAGGCTATTCCAGAGTTTTGGAGCTAAATGTGAAAATGTTCTCCCTCCTTTGGTGGTTCTGGATATCCTAGGTATGACCAAAAACCTTGAATTTAGTGATCTTAAAGAGCGCGATGGATTATAGGGCGATAGAAGATCGGTTAAATAGACTGGAGCTAAGCCGTTTAGGGCTTTATAAGTCAGTAGCAATACCTTGTAATTAATATGGAACTTTATAGGTAACCAATGCAGTGATGATAAAATCGGTGTTATATGATCATATTTTCTTGATCTAGTAAGAACTCTAGCGGCGGCATTCTGGACTAACTGTAGCTTGTTTATTGAGGATGCAGGACAACCGGCTAATAAAGCATTAAAGTAATCTAGTCTCGAGGTCATGAATGCATGAACTAACTTTTCTGCATCAGAAACTGATAGCATATTACGTAGCTTAGCAATGTTTCTAAGGTGGTGTCATAAATATTTTTTCCCTAAACCTAACTACCTGGGGCGTCTCCACTCGACACCCTACTGATCTTAATATCTCTGGCGTCTACACTCGACACCAATACCTTAAACTCTCTGGCGTCTGCTCTCGACACCAATACCTTAACTCTCTGGCTCTTGCGTCTTCAGTCGACAACTGGCCGAGTTTCTAACTAACTTGCTTCCCTAAACTAGCTTCCCGCGCAGGAATAAATCGACAAACAGACCTGCAATTGTCCTTTAAATGCTTTAATCACGGCCGGGAGATCTTCCCGAGCAGTTCTCAGGGAATCTCTCCCAAGAAGCAAGGCCGGAGGATCTCAGACAAATTCCATTGAGAATCCCACCGTAAAACACATATACCACAGTTTTTATAGTATAGAGGTATGGCATAAATGTCAGGCTGCATTACATAATTTCCCCACTATTTGATTGGTTCTTCATATGCAAACCCCTCTGTTACTAGGTAAAGCAAACTCTGATCTTGTGATTACTTATCACAAGGTTTTAATGATGACTTTTAAAGCATCACTATTGTTATTGCTCATACTTATTATTAGTGGTGCTTTTCAAAGCAACACTATTGTTATTGCTCATACTTATTAGTGGTGCTTTTTCAAAGCAACACTAGTGTTATTGTCACTCATACTTATTATTATTAGTGGTGCTTTTCAAAGCAACACTATTGTTATTGCTCATACTTATTAAGTTGGCTTGAGAGAGCCAACATATTGAAATCCTATTTAAACTTATTATTATTATTATTAGTGGTGCTTTTTCAAAGCAACACTAGTGTTATTGTCACTCATACTTATTATTCTTATTAGTGGTGCTTTTTCAAAGCAACACTAGTGTTATTGTCACTCATACTTATTAGTGGTGCTTTTTCAAAGCAACACTAGTGTTATTGTCACTCATACTTATTATTATTCTTATTAGTGGTGCTTTTTCAAAGCAACACTAGTGTTATTGTCACTAAACTTATTATTAGTGGTGCTTTTTCAAAGCAACACTATTATTATTGTCACTCATACTTATTATTAGTGGTGCTTTTTCAAAGCAACACTAGTGTTATTGTCACTCATACTTATTATTCTTTTTATTATTATTATTATTCTGGACAAAGTTTGGCGCGTAATGCGCCCCGCACCGTTTGTCACAGACCCCTGAGTGAGGTGTCAAATCGAGCGGCTCATTGAGGAGAGGTGTGCTATATCTTTTCTAAGCGATCGGGTGTACGATGTTCGCACAGCGGACGAAAAAGCGGCCAAAAAAGTCCCATTGACTTTACATGGGGAGTTCTAAAAACATTTGAATCCCA
This sequence comes from Leuciscus idus, assembly GCA_021554675.1. Classification (NCBI taxonomy): domain Eukaryota; kingdom Metazoa; phylum Chordata; class Actinopteri; order Cypriniformes; family Leuciscidae; genus Leuciscus; species Leuciscus idus. The sequence goes on along the minus strand of CM038623.1, from coordinate 28,004 downwards.
ACTGCCGTTTTCACACACACCACTCCAAAGGGCCTGACACCCCTGCGTTTCTCTCCCTCTCTCTCTCCCTCAGAGGATTTATATTATCAAGCAGCCAATAAGTAATGGCCTAAAATCTTCATAGCCACACCCTAGCAACCAGTTACAGCACCCTAGCAACCACTCTGAGCTCCCTAGCAACCACCCTAAACCAATAAATAATATAAAAACATTTTTTTTACACTTTTTAAAGCAATATCACACTCGTAGCCTTGCGATATTGCTCCATGCTTGTGCCTATTCGGCCATAGGCACGAGGCCGCAGGCCGAGTGCCGTACTGAAGGAACATGTTATTAAAGATTTTAAAAACTCTATAAAAACTCCATAGTAACCATATTTGACAACTACCAACCACCTAGTAACACCATAGCAACTACCAAAAATACCTTAGCAACCACCCTGAACACCCTAGCAACGTCTAGAAATGCTCTAGTAACCACCAAAAAACTCTAGCAACCACCCAGAACACCCTAGCAACTGCCTAGCAACCACCCAGAACACCTAGCAACTGCCTAGTAACCACCCAGAACGCCTAGCAACCACCCAGAACACCCTAGCAACTGCCTAGCAACGCCCTAGCATCCACCCAGAATGCCATAGCAACTGCCTAGCAACACCATAGCAACCACCCAGAACACCCTAGCAACCACCTAGCAACGCCCTAGCAACCACCAAGAATACCCTAGCAACTGCCTAGCAACCACCCAGAACACCTAGCAACTGCCTAGTAACCACCCAGAACGCCTAGCAACCACCCAGAACACCCTAGCAACTGCCTAGCAACGCCCTAGCATCCACCCAGAATACCATAGCAACTGTCTAGCAACACCATAGCAACCACCTAGCAACCACCCTAGCAACTGTCTAGCAACCACCAAGAATACCCTAGCAACTGCCTAGCAACCACCCAGAACACCTTAGCAACTGCCTAGCAACACCATAGCAACCACCCATAAAACCCTAGCAACCACCTGGCAACAGCATCTTGCTAAAAACATGCTAGCATCATGCTAATAATGCTAGCATTATGCTAGCAAAATGCTAATCAAGCTAGCATAATGCTAGCTACATGCTAATCAAGCTAGCATTATGCTAGCAACATACTAATCAAGCTAGCATTATGCTAGCAACATGCTAATCAAGCTAGCATCATGCTAGCAACATGCTAAACAAGCTAGCATAATGCTCGCAACATGCTAATCATGTTAGCATTTAGCTAAAAACATGCTAGCAACATGCTAATCATGTTAGCATTAAGCTACCAACATGCTAATCAAGCTAGCATCATGCTAATCAAGCTAACAAAATGCTAATAATGCTAGCATTATGCTACCAACATGCTAACCAAGATAGCATCATGCTAGCAACATGCTAATCAAGCTAGCATAATGCTAGCTACATGCTAATCAAGCTAGCATAATACTAGCAACATGCTAATCAAGCTAGCAACATGCTAATCAAGCTAGCATAATGCTAGCAACATGCTAATCATGTTAGCATCTAGCTAAAAACATGCTAGCAACATGCTAATCATGCTAACATCAAGCTACCAACATGCTAATCAAGCTAGCATCATGCTAACATAATGCTAATCATGCTAGCATCATGCTACCAATATGCTAATTAAGATAGCACAATGCTATTCAAGCTAGCATCATGCTAACAACATGTTAATCAAGCTAGCATAATGCTAGCTACATGCTAATCAAGCTAGCATAATGCTAGCAACATACTAATCAAGCTAGCATTATGCTAGCAACATGCTAAACAAGCTAGCATCATGCTAGCAACATGCTAAACAAGCTAGCATAATGCTCGCAACATGTTAATCATGTTAGCATCTAGCTAAAAACATGCTAGCAACATGCTAATCATGTTAGCATTAAGCTACCAACATGCTAATCAAGCTAGCATCATGCTAATCAAGCTAACAAAATGCTAATAATGCTAGCATTATGCTACCAACATGCTAACCAAGATAGCATCATGCTAGCAACATGCTAATCAAGCTAGCATAATGCTAGCAACATGCTAATCAAGCTAGCATAATACTAGCAACATGCTAATCAAGCTAGCAACATGCTAATCAAGCTAGCATAATGCTAGCAACATACTAATCATGTTAGCATCTAGCTAAAAACATGCTAGCAACATGCTAATCATGCTAACATCAAGCTACCAACATGCTAATCAAGCTAGCATCATGCTAACATAATGCTAATCATGCTAGCATCATGCTAACATAATGCTAATCATGCTAGCATCATGCTACCAATATGCTAATTAAGCTAGCACAATGCTATTCAAGCTAGCATCATGCTAACAACATGTTAATCAAGCTAGCATAATGCTAGCAACATGCTAATCATGTTAGCATCTAGCTAAAAACATGCTAGCAAAATGCTAATCATGCTAGCATCATGCTACCAACATGCTAATCATGTTAACAACATGCTAATCATGCTAGCATCATTTTAACAACATGTTAATCATAGTAAATCATGCTGGAATGTGGTAAATCGTAGTAAATCATCTTAGAAACATGGTAAATCGTGGTAAATAATGCTAAAACGTGGTATATCATGGTATCACAACATGTTAATTGTGTTAGCATCTGCCCAGTGGCGAGTTTTGCCACTGCAAGCACCACTTCACATTTTCTTCAGGAAATGTACATTCTAGTGTTGTGATTACTATTCACCTAGACAAAACTTCGGCGCGTAACTCGCCCCACACCGTTTGTCACAGACCCCTGAATGAGGTGTCAAATCGACCGGTTTATTGAGAAGAGGTGTGCTATGACTTTTATAAGCGATCGGGTGTACGATGTTCGTCTGGCGGGCAAAAAACTTGCCGAAAAATGTCCCATAGACTTAACATAGGCACAAAATTTGCAAAATCATATCTTTGGCTCAGAAGGTCATAGAGCCTTGGGGTTGGGCTCTTTTGATTCGTCCTATCAAGCAGCCAATAAGTAGTGACATAACAACTTCATAGCCACGCCCTAGCAACCAGTTACAGGCCCCTAGCAACCATTGAACAACATTTACAAGCCATATCTCAGCAACAAAACATTGTACAAACACAGAGATGGGCATTTTTTGACCCAGACCTGCAAATACTCTTTAAATATTACCCATAAACTGTATAAACAAACCTTAGCAACCATTTGGAGTACCCTAGCAACCGTACAAACACATAATTGGGCTATATCTCAGCACAAAAACATCGTATAGACATGGGGATGTGTTTGTTTGTTTTGGTTGGGAAACCAATTTGTAAATATCATCATGGTCACTGTGTAACCACACCTTAGCAACAGTTTAAAGCTACCTAGCAACCATATTGCAACATAGAGAAGCCATATTTCAGCTCCACAACATCGTACAGACATGGTTGTTGGCTCGTATGCAATCATGTACAACACCCTAGCAACCGGGTGGCGAGTTTTGCCACTGCAAGCACCACTTCACATTTTCTTCAGGAAATGTACATTCTAGTTCTTCTTATTATTATTATTCTGCCAAAAGTTTGGCGCGTAATGCGCCCCGCACCGTTTGTCACAGACCCCTGAGTGAGGTGTCAAATCGACCGGCTCATTGAGGAGAGGTGTGCTATATCTTTTCTAAGCGATCGGGTGTACGATGTTCGCACAGCGAACGAAAAAGCGGCCAAAAAAGTCCCATTGACTTAACATGGGGAGTTCTAAAAACATTTGAATCCCAACTGCCGTTTTCACACACACCACTCCAAAGGGCCTGACACCCCTGCGTTTCTCTCCCTCTCTCTCTCCCTCAGAGGATTTATATTATCAAGCAGCCAATAAGTAATGGCCTAAAATCTTCATAGCCACACCCTAGCAACCAGTTACAGCACCCTAGCAACCACTCTGAGCTCCCTAGCAACCACCCTAAACCAATAAATAATATAAACATTTTTTTTTACATTTTTTAAAGCAATATCACACTCGTAGCCTTGCGATATTGCTCCATGCTTGTGCCTATTCGGCCATAGGCACGAGGCCGCAGGCCGAGTGCCGTACTGAAGGAACTCGCTATTAAAGATTTTAAGAACTCTATAAAACTCCATAGTAACCATATTTGACAACTACCAACCACCTAGTAACACCATAGCAACTACCAAAAATACCTTAGCAACCACCCTGAACACCCTAGCAACGTCTAGAAATGCTCTATTAACCACCAAAAAACTCTAGCAACCACCCAGAACACCCTAGCAACTGCCTAGCAACCACCCAGAACACCTAGCAACTGCCTAGTAACCACCCAGAACGCCTAGCAACCACCCAGAACACCCTAGCAACTGCCTAGCAACGCCCTAGCATCCACCCAGAATACCATAGCAACTGCCTAGCAACACCATAGCAACCACCTAGCAACCACCAAGAATACCCTAGCAACTGCCTAGCAACCACCCAGAACACCTTAGCAACTGCCTAGCAACACCATAGCAACCACCCAGAAAACCCTAGCAACCACCACCTGGCAACAGCATCTTGCTAAAAACATGCTAGCAACATACTAATCATGCTAGTATCATGCTAGCAACATGCTAATCAAGCTAGCATCATGCTAGCATCATGCTAATCAAGCTAGCAAAATGCTAATAATGCTAGCATTATGCTACCAACATGCTAATCAAGCTAGCATCATGCTAGCAACATGCTAATCATGTTAGCATCTAGCTAAAAACATGCTAACAACATGCTAATCATGCTAGCAACATGCTAATCAAGCTAGCATAATGCTAGCAACATGCTAATCATGTTAGCATCTAGCTAAAAACATGCTAGCAACATGCTAATAATGCTAACATCAAGCTATCAACATGCTAATCAAGCTAGCATCATGCTAACATAATGCTAATCATGCTAGCATCATGCTAACAATATGCTAATTAAGCTAGCATAATGCTAGCAACATGCTAATCATGTTAGCATCTAGCTAAAAACATGCTAGCAAAATGCTAATCATGCTAGCATCATGCTACCAACATGCTAATCATGCTAGCATCATTCTAACAACATGTTAATCATAGTAAATCATGCTGGAATGTGGTAAATCATCTTAGAAACATGGTAAATCGTGGTAAATAATGCTAAAACGTGGTATATCATGGTATCACAACATGTTAATTGTGTTAGCATCTGCCCAGTGGCGAGTTTTGCCACTGCAAGCACCACTTCACATTTTCTTCAGGAAATGTACATTCTAGTTATTATTCTTATTATTCCACACAAAGTTTGGCGCGTAACTTGCCCCGCACCGTTTGTCACAGACCCCTGAGTGAGGTGTCAAATCGAGCGGCTCATTGAGGAGAGGTGTGCTATGACTTTTCTAAGCGATCGGGTGTACGATGTTCGCACAGCGGACGAAAAAGCGGCCAAAAAAGTCCCATTGACTTTACATGGGGAGTTCTAAAAACATTTGAATCCCAACTGCCGTTTTCACACACACCACTCCAAAGGGCCTGACACCCCTGCGTTTCTCTCCCTCTCTCTCTCCCTCAGAGGATTTATATTATCAAGCAGCCAATAAGTAATGGCCTAAAATCTTCATAGCCACACCCTAGCAACCAGTTACAGCACCCTAGCAACCACTCTGAGCTCCCTAGCAACCACCCTAAACCAATAAATAATATAAAAACATTTTTTTTACATTTTTTAAAGCAATATCACACTCGTAGCCTTGCGATATTGCTCCATGCTTGTGCCTATTCGGCCATAGGCACGAGGCCGCAGGCCGAGTGCCGTACTGAAGGAACTCATTATTAAAGATTTTAAGAACTCTATAAAAACTCCATAGTAACCATATTTGACAACTACCAACCACCTAGTAACACCATAGCAACTACCAAAAATACCTTAGCAACCACCCTAGCAACGTCTAGAAATGCTCTAGTAACCACCAAAAAACTCTAGCAACCACCCAGAACACCCTAGCAACTGCCTAGCAACCACCCAGAACACCTAGCAACTGCCTAGTAACCACCCAGAACGCCTAGCAACCACCCAGAACACCCTACCAACTGCCTAGCAACGCCCTAGCATCCACCCAGAATGCCATAGCAACTGCCTAGCAACACCATAGCAACCACCCAGAACACCCTAGCAACCACCTAGCAACGCCCTAGCAACAGCCAAGAATACCCTAGCAACTGCCTAGCAACCACCCAGAACACCTTAGCAACTGCCAAGCAACACCATAGCAACCACCCAGAAAACCCTAGCAACCACCTGGCAACAGCATCTTGTTAAAAACATACTAGCAACATACTAATCATGCTAGCATCATGCTAGCAACATGATAATCAAGCTAGCATCATGCTAGCATCATGCTAATCAAGCTAGCAACATGCTAATAATGCAAGCATTATGCTAACAACATGCTAATCAAGCTAGCATCATGCTAGCAACATGCTAATCAAGCTAGCATAATCCTAGCAACATGCTAATCATGTTAGCATCTAGCTAAAAACATGCTAGCAACATGCTAATCATGCAAGCATCAAGCTACCAACATGCTAATTAAGCTAGCATAATGCTAACATCATGTTAGCATAATGCTTATTCAAGCTAGCATCATGCTAACAACATGTTAATCAAGCTAGCATAATGCTAGCAACATGCTAATCAAGCTAGCATCATGCTAGCAACATGCTAATCAAGCTAACATAATGCTAATAACATGCTAATCATGTTAGCATCTAGCTAAAAACATGCTAGCAACATGCTAATCATGCTAGCATCAAGCTACCAACATGTTAATTAAGCTAGCATAATGCTAACATCATGCTAGCATAATGCTTATTCAAGCTAGCATCATGCTAACAACATGTTAATCAAGCTAGCATAATGCTAGCAACATGCTAATCAAGCTAGCATCATGCTAGCATCATTTTAACAACATGTTAATCATAGTAAATCATGCTGGAATGTGGTAAATCGTAGTAAATCATCTTAGAAACATGGTATATCGTGGTAAATAATGCTAAAACGTGGTATATCATGGTATCACAACATCACATCAATTGGATATCACAACAATTGTGTTAGCATCTGCCCAGTGGCGATGCAAGCACCACTTCACATTTTCTTCAGGAAATGTACATTCTAGTATTGTGATTACTATTCACCTAGACCAGGGGTGGGGAACGTCCGGCCCCCGGGCCGTAACCGGCCCGCAAAACAGTTTGATGCGGCCCGCGAGTCAATTCCTCCCAAAAAAAAAAAAAAAAAAAAAAAAAAAAAAAAAACTTCAGAAACAAAAATCTCAGCAATTACTTTTCCTGTGATAGAAAACACAAAATAGGCAAAGTGGCAAGCAGCACGAGTCCACGAGCCGTGAGAGCAGGGCGTGGCCAGTAGCGCGAGTGTTAATGAGTCACCTGAGGTCAAGTTCAAGCACCGGTTTCAGGTTTCTCACGGATGAACTACGGGGGCGAGCGCGCCGCACCGGTTTCAAAAAAAATAACGCAGTCGGCACCGCCGCACCGTCTTCTGTCAGACCAGATGTTGTCAGGCTAAATGTCAGTAAAACAGAAAAACTAACTTACTTACGTTACGTCGTGCCAGCCGTTTGTTCGCGGCGCGCACTCTTCAATCACGCAAATGCGGCGCGCCCTGTATCACGCAAAATAAACTACTAGCATGTAACGTCGTGTTCTGTCATCAATTAAGTATTGAAATAACTAAAAGGGAGATTAAAGCTGCGTCAAAACTCTATGTTGGGGCTTTTGTATTCCTTTGTAGGCTACATAAATGTTACACATTTTGGCGTAGCCCTACTCAATTTTCATTATTAATATTCTAACATTTTATCAATATTGCAAAGTCATCAAAACTGACTAAATATTTTGTGACCAAAAATGTGAAAAATAGGCCTACATCTAGCCTAAATGATCGTTCATGACATTCTTTTAACTATAAGCAACCCAATTTGTCTAGATCTGTATTATTTCCTTTGTATAATGAGCTTAAATATTGCTGCGCAGTTGTGTGATTTAGTCTGCTTGATTAACATTATTACAATGTATTCCTAACTCTGATATGTAGCCTTAATATAAGGTCCTCGAATGTGTTCGAATATTTCACCAGCATCAGCCTTTTCAAAGTTTCTATCAATCCGCTTGTCTGTGTTTGCACAACTTGCATCATTAGGCCAGTAATGGTGACAAGTGACTGTCTTTATGAGTGAACAATTGAAATTTAATTGAACTGATTTAATAGTGCCAAAAACATTGATTAACTCAAGAAAGAAACAAGTTGCTGAAACCAATCTTTAATGCTAAAAAGTTTACATCTATGCAAAATAATCCTTGAAAGATTTCTCATTTAAGGCCATTCCTGTTTGGAATATGTGGTTGTGTATTGTCAACAATAAGCAGAAACATTTTGCATTTCCATTTTCTAGTGTGGATCATTCATTTCAACATGTATCCTCATTCTCATGTTTAAGAATCTGTTATCTGCTTGACAAATAATTTATGCTACTGCCCACTGACATGCTTTTAAAGCTATTGTTATCAAAAAATGTTGGCATTCAAACACCTTAAAATGCACATGTAAGTCAGAGAAATCAACATTTTTTTCGGGGGAGCATGCCCCCGAACCCCCCGAACTACCTCACATTTGAATGTGTGTGTCTGTGTGGTAATATGGGCTGGTGTGGCTACAGTGCCAGGACTGAATTTTTTAACCAGTCTGCCCCCTGCATATAGGCCTACAATATACATTATTCTCTGTATCGAATCATGTTATCTTGTTACCCAGCCCCTGATGTTTCAGGCTCAGCCCCTGGTGTTTTTAAAACCTAGAAACGCCCCTGCTCATTACAATGGCCCTTAAAGAATGTTAAAAAATTGTAAATGGCCCTTGATAGGAAAAAGGTTCCCCACCCCTGACCTAGACAAAACTTCGGCACATTACTCCTCCCGCACCGTTTCTCGTAGACCCATGAATGAGGTGTCAAATCGACCGGTTTATTGAGGAGAGGTGTGCTATGACTTTTATAAGCAATCGTGTGTACGATGTTTGTCTGGCGGGCGAAAAATTAGCCGAAAAATGTCCCATAGACTTAACATAGGCACAAAATGAGCAAAATCATATCTTTGGCTCAGAAGGTCATAGAGCCTTGGGGTTGGGCTCTTTTGATTCATCCTATCAAGCAGCCAATACGTAGTGACATAACAACTTCATCGCCACGCCCTAGCAACCAGTTACAGGCCCCTAGCAACCATTCAACAACATTTCCAAGCCATATCTCAGCAACAAAACATTGTAAAAACACAGAGTTGGGCATTTTTTGACCCAGACTTGCAAATACTCTTTATATATAACCCCATAAACTGTATAAACAAACCTTAGCAACCATTTGGAGTACCCCAGCAACCGTACAAACACATGAATGAGCTATATCTCAGCACCAGAACATCGTATAGACATGGGGGTGTGCTTGTTTGATTCGGTTGGGAAACCAGTCTGTAAATATCATCATGGTAACTGTGTATTCTCACCCTAGCAACCATTTAGAGCCAACTAGCAACCATATTGCAACATATAGAAGCCATATTTCAGCTCCACAACATCGTACAGACATGGTTGTTGGCTCGTATGCAATCATGTACAACACCCTAGCAACCGAGTGGCGAGTTTTGCCACTGCAAGCACCACTTCACATTTTCTTCAGGAAATGTACATTCTAGTTAGTGGTGCTTTTTCAAAGCAACACTAGTGTTATTGTCACTCATACTTATTATTCTTCTTCTTCTTTTTCTTATTATTCCGGACAAAAGTTTGGCGCGTAACTCGCCCCGCATCGTTTGTCACAGACCCATGAGTGAGGCATCAAATCGACCGGCTCATTGAGGAGAGGTGTGCTATGACTTTTCTAAGCGATCGGGTGTACGATGTTCGCACAGCGGACGAAAAAGCGACCAAAAAAGTCCCATTGACTTTACATGGGGAGTTCTAAAAACATTTGAATCCCAACTGCCGTTTTCACACACACCACTCCAAAGGGCCTGACACCCCTGCGTTTCTCTCCCTCTCTCTCTCCCTCAGAGGATTTATATTATCAAGCAGCCAATAAGTAATGGCCTAAAATCTTCATAGCCACACCCTAGCAACCAGTTACAGCACCCTAGCAACCACTCTGAGCTCCCTAGCAACCACCCTAAACCAATAAATAATATAAAAACATTTTTTTTACATTTTTTAAAGCAATATCACACTCGTAGCCTTGCGATATTGCTCCATGCTTGTGCCTATTCGGCCACTGAAGGAACTCGTTATTAAAGATTTTAAGAACTCTATAAAAACTCCATAGTAACCATATTTGACAACTACCAACCACCTAGTAACACCATAGCAACTACCTAAAATACCTTAGCAACCACCCTGAACACCCTAGCAACGTCTAGAAATGCTCTAGTAACCACCAAAAAACTCTAGCAACCACCCAGAACACCCTAGCAACTGCCTAGCAACCACCCAGAACACCTAGCAACTGCCTAGTAACCACCCAGAACGCCTAGCAACCACCCAGAACACCCTAGCAACTGCCTAGCAACGCCCTAGCATCCACCCAGAATACCTAGCAACTGCCTAGCAACACCATAGCAACCACCCAGAACACCCTAGCAACCACCTAGCAATGCCCTAGCAACCACCAAGAATACCCTAGCAACTGCCTAGCAACCACCAAGAATACCCTAGCAACTGCCTAGCAACCACCCAGAACACCTTAGCAACTGCCTAGCAACACCATAGCAACCACCCAGAAAACCCTAGCAACCACCTGGCAACAGCATCTTGCTAAAAACATGCTAGCAACATACTAATCATGCTAGCATCATGCTAGCAACATGCTAATCAAGCTAGCATCATGCTAACATCATGCTAATCAAGCTAGCAACATGCTAATAATGTTAGCATTATGCTACCAACATGCTAATCAAGCTAGCATCATGCTAACAACATGCTAATCAAGCTAGCATTATGCTAACAACATACTAATCAAGCTAGCATAATGCTAGCAACATGCTAATCAAGCTAGCATCATGCTAGCAACATGCTAATCAAGCTAGCATAATGCTAGCAACATGCTAATCATGTTAGCATCTAGCTAAAAATATGCTAGCAAAATTGCTAATCATGCTAGCATCAAGCTACCAACATGTTAATCAAGCTAGCATCATGCTAACATCATGCTAATCAAGCTAGCATAATGCTAGCAACATGCTAATCATGCTAGCATCATGCAACCAATATGCTAATTAAGCTAGCATCATGCTAGCAAAATGCTATTCAAGCTAGCATCATGCTAACAACATGTTAATCAAGCTATCATAATGCTAGTAACATGCTAACCATGTTAGCATCTAGCTAAAAACATGCTAGCAAAATGCTAATCATGCTAACATCTTGTTAAAAGCATGCTAGCAACATGCTAATCATGTTAACAACATGCTAATCATGCTAGCATAATTTTAACAACATGTTAATCATAGTAAATCATGCTGGAATGTGGTAAATCGTAGTAAATCATCTTAGAAACATGGTAAATCGTGGTAAATAATGCTAAAACGTGGTATATCATGGTATCACAACATGTTAATTGTGTTAGCATCTGCCCAGTGGCGAGTTTTGCCACTGCAAGCACCACTTCACATTTTCTTCAGGAAATGTACATTCTAGTGTTGTGATTACTATTCACCTAGACAAAACTTCGGCGCGCAACTCGCCCCACACCGTTTGTCACAGACCCCTGAATGAGGTGTCAAATCGACCGGTTTATTGAAGAGAGGTGTGCTATGACTTTTATAAGTGATCGGGTGTAAGATGTTCGTCTGGCGGGGCGAAAAATTTGCCGAAAAATGTCCCATAGACTTAACATAGGCACAAAATTTGCAAAATCATATCTTTGGCTCAGAAGGTCATAGAGCCTTGGGGTTGGGCTCTTTTGATTCGTCCTATCCAGCAGCCAAAAAGTAGTGACATAACAACTTCATCGCCACGCCCTAGCAACCAGTTACAGGCCCCTAGCAACCATTGAACAACATTTACAAGCCATATCTCAGCAACAAAACATTGTAAAAACACAGAGTTGGGCATTTTTTGACCCAGACCTGCAAATACTCTTTAAATATTACCCCATAAACTGTATAAACAAACCTTAGCAACGATTTGGAGTACCCTAGCAACCGTACAAACACATGAATATCTCAGCACCAGAACATCGTATAGAAATGGGGGTGTGTTTGTTTGTTTTGGTTGGGAAACCAGTCTGTAAATATCATCATGGTAACTGTGTGACCACACCTTAGCAACCGTTTAAAGCTACCTAGCAACCATATTGCAAAATATAGAAGCCATATTTCAGCTCCACAACATCGTACAGACATGGTTGTTGGCTCGTATTCAATCATGTACAACACCCTAGCAACCGAGTGGCGAGTTTTACCACTGCAAGCACCACTTCACATTTTCTTCAGGAAATGTACATTCTAGTTAGTGGTGCTTTTTCAAAGCAACACTAGTGTTATTGTCACTCATACTTATTATTCTTTTTATTAGTGGTGCTTTTTCAAAGCAACACTAGTGTTATTGTCACTAAACTTATTATTCTTCTTATTATTATTATTATTCTGCCAAAAGTTTGGCGCGTAATGCGCCCCGCACCGTTTGTCACAGACCCCTGAGTGAGGTGTCAAATCGAGCGGCTCATTGAGGAGAGGTGTGCTATATCTTTTCTAAGCGATCGGGTGTACGATGTTCGCACAGCGGACGAAAAAGCGGCCAAAAAAGTCCCATTGACTTTACATGGGGAGTTCTAAAAACATTTGAATCCCAACTGCCGTTTTCACACACACCACTCCAAAGGGCCTGACACCCCTGCGTTTCTCTCCCTCTCTCTCTCCCTCAGAGGATTTATATTATCAAGCAGCCAATAAGTAATGGCCTAAAATCTTCATAGCCACACCCTAGCAACCAGTTACAGCACCCTAGCAACCACTCTGAGCTCCCTAGCAACCACCCTAAACCAATAAATAATATAAAAAATTTTTTTTTACATTTTTTAAAGCAATATCACACTCGTAGCCTTGCGATATTGCTCCATGCTTGTGGCCTCGTGCCGTACTGAAGGAACTCGTTATTAAAGATTTTAAGAACTCTATAAAAACTCCATAGTAACCATCTTTGACAACTACCAACCACCTAGTAACACCATAGCAACTACCAAAAATACCTTAGCAACCACCCTGAACACCCTAGCAACGTCTAGAAATGCTCTAGTAACCACCAAAAAACTCTAGCAACCAACCAGAACACCCTAGCAACTGCCTAGCAACCACCCAGAACACCTAGCAACTGCCTAGTAACCACCCAAAACGCCTAGCAACCACCCAGAACACCCTAGCAACTGCCTAGCAACAGCCTAGCAATGCCCTAGCAACCACCAAGAATACCCTAGCAACTGCCTAGCAACCACCAAGAATACCCTAGCAACTGCCTAGCAACCACCCAGAACACCTTAGCAACTGCCTAGCAACACCATAGCAACCACCCAGAAAACCCTAGCAACCACCACCTGGCAAACGCATCTTGCTAAAAACATGCTAGCAACATACTAATCATGTTAGCATCATGCTAGCAACATGCTAATCAAGCTAGCATTATGTTACCAACATGCTAATCATGTTAGCGTCTAGCTAAAAACATGCTAGCAACATGCTAATCATGCTAGCATCAAGCTACCAACATGCTAATCAAGCTAGCATCATGCTAACATAATGCTAATCGAGCTAGCATAATGCTAGCAACATGCTAATCAAGCTAGCATAATGCTAGCAACATGCTAATCAAGCTAGCATCATGCTAGCAACATGCTAATCAAGCTAGCATTATGTTAGAAACATGCTAATCATGTTAGCGTCTAGCTAAAAACATGCTAGCAACATGCTAATCATGCTAGCATCAAGCTACCAACATGCTAATCAAGCTAGCATCATGCTACCAACATGCTAATCAAGCTAGCATCATGCTAACATAATGCTAATCGAGCTAGCATAATGCTAGCAACATGCTAATCAAGCTAGCATAATGCTAGCAACATGCTAATCAAGCTAGCATCATGCTAGCAACATGCTAATCAAGCTAGCATCATGCTAGCAACATGCTAATCAAGCTAGCATCATGCTAGCAACATGCTAATCAAGCTAGCATTATGTTAGAAACATGCTAATCATGTTAGCGTCTAGCTAAAAACATGCTAATCATGCTAGCATCAAGCTACCAACATGCTAATCAAGCTAACATCATGCTAACATAATGCTAATCAAGCTAGCATCATGCTAGCAACATGCTAATCATGCTAACATCAAGCTAAAAACATGCTAGCAACATGCTAATCATGTTTACATCAAGCTACCAACATGCTAATCAAGCTAGCATTATGCTAACATAATGCTAATCAAGCTAGCATCATGCTAGCAACATGCTAATCATGCTAACATCAAGCTAAAAACATGCTAGCAACATGCTAATCATGCTAACATCAAGCTCCCAACATGCTAATCAAGCTAGCATAATGCTAGCAACATGCTAATCAAGCTAGCATCATGCTAGCAACATTCTAATCAAGCTAGCATTATGTTAGAAACATGCTAATCATGTTAGCGTCTAGCTAAAAACATGCTAATCATGCTAGCATCAAGCTACCAACATGCTAATCAAGCTAGCATCATGCTATCAACCTAGCATAATGCTAGCAACATGCTAATCATAGTAAATCATGCTGGAATGTGGTAAATCGTAGTAAATCATCTTAGAAACATGGTAAATCGTGGTAAATAATGCTAAAACGTGGTATATCATGGTATCACAACATGTTAATTGTGTTAGCATCTGCCCAGTGGCGAGTTTTGCCACTGCAAGCACCACTTCACATTTTCTTCAGGAAATGTACATTCTAGTTATTATTATTATTCTGCCAAAAGTTTGGCGCGTAATGCGCCCCGCACCGTTTGTCACAGACCCCTGAGTGAGGTGTCAAATCGAGCGGCTCATTGAGGAGAGGTGTGCTATATCTTTTCTAAGCGATCGGGTGTACGATGTTCGCACAGCGGACGAAAAAGCGGCCAAAAAAGTCCCATTGACTTAACATGGGGAGTTCTAAAAACATTTGAATCCCAACTGCCGTTTTCACACACACCACTCCAAAGGGCCTGACACCCCTGCGTTTCTCTCCCTCTCTCTCTCCCTCAGAGGATTTATATTATCAAGCAGCCAATAAGTAATGGCCTAAAATCTTCATAGCCACACCCTAGCAACCAGTTACAGCACCCTAGCAACCACTCTGAGCTCCCTAGCAACCACCCTAAACCAATAAATAATATAAAAAAATTTTTTTTACATTTTTTAAAGCAATATCACACTCGTAGCCTTGCGATATTGCTCCATGCTTGTGCCTATTCGGCCATAGGCACGAGGCCGCAGGCCGAGTGCTGTACTGAAGGAACTCGTTATTAAAGATTTTAAGAACTCTATAAAAACTCCATAGTAACCATATTTGACAACTACCAACCACCTAGTAACACCGTAGCAACTACCAAAAATACCTTAGCAACCACCCTGAACACCCTAGCAACGTCTAGAAATGCTCTATTAACCACCAAAAAACTCTAGCAACCACCCAGAACACCCTAGCAACTGCCTAGCAACCACCCAGAACACCTAGCAACTGCCTAGTAACCACCCAGAACGCCTAGCAACCACCCAGAACACCCTAGCAACTGCCTAGCAACGCCCTAGCATCCACCCAGAATACCATAGCAACTGCCTAGCAACACCATAGCAACCACCTAGCAACCACCAAGAATACCCTAGCAACTGCCTAGCAACCACCCAGAACACCTTAGCAACTGCCTAGCAACACCATAGCAACCACCCAGAAAACCCTAGCAACCACCACCTGGCAACAGCATCTTGCTAAAAACATGCTAGCAACATACTAATCATGCTAGTATCATGCTAGCAACATGCTAATCAAGCTAGCATCATGCTAATCAAGCTAGCAAAATGCTAATAATGCTAGCATAATGCTACCAACATGCTAATCAAGCTAGCATCATGCTAGCAACATGCTAATCAAGCTAGCATAATGCTAGCAACATGCTAATCAAGCTAGCATGATGCTAGCAACATGCTAATCAAGCTAGCATCATGCTAGCAACATGCTAATCAAACTAGCATAATGCTAGCAACATGCTAATCATGTTAGCATCTAGCTATAAACATGCTAGCAACATGCTAATCAAGCTACCAACATGCTAATCAAGCTAGCATTATGCTAACATAATGCTAATCATGCTAGCATCATGCTACCAATATGCTAATTAAGCTATCACAATGCTATTCAAGCTAGCATCATGCTAACAACATGTTAATCAAGCTAGCATAATACTAGCAACATGCTAATCAAGCTAGCATCATGCTAACAACATGCTAATCAAGCTAGCATAATGCTAGCAACATGCTAATCATGTTAGCATCTAGCTAAAAACATGCAAGCAACATGCTAATCATGCTAACATCAAGCTACCAACATGCTAATCAAGCTAGCATCATGTTAACATAATGCTAATCATGCTAGCATCATGCTACCAATATGCTAATTAAGCTAGCACAATGATATTCAAGCTAGCATCATGCTAACAACATGTTAATCAAGCTAGCATAATGCTAGCAACATGCTAATCATGTTAGCATCTAACTAAAAACATGCTAGCAACATGCTAATCATGCTAGCATCATGCTACCAACATGCTAATCATGTTAACAACATGCTAATCATGCTAGCATCATTTTAACAATATGTTAATCATAGTAAATCATGCTGGAATGTGGTAAATCGTAGTAAATCATCTTAGAAACATGGTAAATCGTGGTAAATAATGCTAAAACGTGGTATATCATGGTATCACAACATGTTAATTGTGTTAGCATCTGCCCAGTGGCGAGTTTTGCCACTGCAAGCACCACTTCACATTTTCTTCAGGAAATGTACATTCTAGTTATTAGTGGTGCTTTTTCAAAGCAACACTAGTGTTATTGTCACTCATACTTATTATTCTTCTTCTTCTTCTTTTTCTTATTATTCCGGACAAAAGTTTGGCGCGTAATGCGCCCCGCATCGTTTGTCACAGACCCCTGAGTGAGGTGTCAAATCGACCGGCTCATTGAGGAGAGGTGTGCTATGACTTTTCTAAGCGATCGGGTGTACGATGTTCGCACAGCGAACGAAAAAGCGACCAAAAAAGTCCCATTGACTTAACATGGGGAGTTCTAAAAACATTTGAATCCCAACTGCCGTTTTCACACACACCACTCCAAAGGGCCTGACACCCCTGCGTTTCTCTCCCTCTCTCTCTCCCTCAGAGGATTTATATTATCAAGCAGCCAATAAGTAATGGCCTAAAATCTTGATAGCCACACCCTAGCAACCAGTTACAGCACCCTAGCAACCACTAAGAGCTCCCTAGCAACCACCCTAAACCAATAAATAATATAAAAACTTTTTTTTTACATTTTTTAAAGCAATATCACACTCGTAGCCTTGCGATATTGCTCCATGCTTGTGCCTATTCGGCCGTACTGAAGGAACTCGTTATTAAAGATTTTAAGAACTCTATAAAAACTCCATAGTAACCATATTTGACAACTACCAACCACCTAGTAACACCATAGCAACTACCAAAAATACCTTAGCAACCACCCTGAACACCCTAGCAACGTCTAGAAATGCTCTATTAACCACCAAAAAACTCTAGCAACCACCCAGAAAACCCTAGCAACTGCCTAGCAACGACCCAGAACACCTAGCAACTGCCTAGTAACCACCCAGAACGCCTAGCAACCACCCAGAACACCCTAGCAACTGCCTAGCAACGCCCAAGCATCCACCCAGAATACCATAGCAACTGCCTAGCAACACCATAGCAACCACCTTGCAACCACCAAGAATACCCTAGCAACTGCCTAGCAACCACCCAGAACACCTTAGCAACTGCCTAATACTAGCAACATGCTAATCAAGCTAGCATCATGCTAACAACATGCTAATCAAGCTAGCATAATGCTAGCAACATGCTAATCATGTTAGCATCTAGCTAAAAACATGCAAGCAACATGCTAATCATGCTAACATCAAGCTACCAACATGCTAATCAAGCTAGCATCATGTTAACATAATGCTAATCATGCTAGCATCATGCTACCAATATGCTAATTAAGCTAGCACAATGATATTCAAGCTAGCATCATGCTAACAACATGCTAATCAAGCTAGCATAATGCTAACAACATGCTAATCATGTTAGCATCTAGCTAAAAACATGCTAGCAACATGCTAATCATGCTAACATCAAGCTACCAACATGCTAATCAAGCTAGCATCATGCTAACATAATGCTAATCATGCTAGCATTATGCTACCAATATGCTAATTAAGCTAGCACAATGATATTCAAGCTAGCATCATGCTAGCAACATGCTAATCAAGCTAGCATCATGCTAGAAACATGCTAATCATGTTAGCATCTAGTTAAAAACATGCTAGCAACATGCTAATAATGCTAGCATCAAGCTACCAACATGCTAATCAAGCTAGCATCATGCTAACATCATGCTAATCAAGCTAGCATCATGCTAGCATCATGCTAATCATGCTAGCATCATGCTACCAATATGCTAATTAAGCTAGCATAATGCTAGCAAAATGTTATTCAAGCTAACATAATGCTAACAACATGTTAATCAAGCTAGCATAATGCTAGCAACATGCTAATCATGCTAGCATCATGCTACCAACATGCTAATCATGTTAACAACATGCTAATCATGCTAGCATCATTTTAACAACATGTTAATCATAGTAAATCATACTGGAATGTGGTAAATCGTAGTAAATCATCTTAGAAACATGGTAAATCGTGGTAAATAATGCTAAAACGTGGTATATCATGGTATCACAACATGTTAATTGTGTTAGCATCTGCCCAGTGGCGAGTTTTGCCACTGCAAGCACCACTTCACATTTTCTTCAGGAAATGTACATTCTAGTTATTATTATTATTCTGCCAAAAGTTTGGCGCGTAATGCGCCCCGCATCGTTTGTCACAGACCCCTGAGTGAGGTGTCAAATCGACCGGCTCATTGAGGAGAGGTGTGCTATGACTTTTCTAAGCGATCGGGTGTACGAAGTTCGCACAGTGGACGAAAAAGCGGCCAAAAAAGTCCCATTGACTTAACATGGGGAGTTCTAAAAACATTTGAATCCCAACTGCCGTTTTCACACACACCACTCCAAAGGGCCTGACACCCCTGCGTTTCTCTCCCTCTCTCTCTCCCTCAGAGGATTTATATTATCAAGCAGCCAATAAGTAATGGCCTAAAATCTTGATAGCCACACCCTAGCAACCAGTTACAGCACCCTAGCAACCACTAAGAGCTCCCTAGCAACCACCCTAAACCAATAAATAATATAAAAACTTTTTTTTTACATTTTTTAAAGCAATATCACACTCGTAGCCTTGCGATATTGCTCCATGCTTGTGCCTATTCGGCCATAGGCACGAGGCCGCAGGCCGAGTGCCGTACTGAAGGAACTCGTTATTAAAGATTAAGAACTCTATAAAAACTCCATAGTAACCATATTTGACAACTACCAACCACCTAGTAACACCATAGAAACTACCAAAAATACCTTAGCAACCACCCTGAACACCCTAGCAACGTCTAGAAATGCTCTAGTAACCACCAAAAAACTCTAGCAACCACCCAAAACACCCTAGCAACTGCCTAGCAACCACCCAGAACACCTAGCAACTGCCTAGCAATGCCCTAGCATCCACCCAGAATACCATAGTAACTGCCTAGCAACACCATAGCAACCACCCAGAACACCCTAGCAACCACCTAGCAATGCCCTAGCAACTGCCTAGCAACTACCAAGAATACCCTAGCAACTGCCTAGCAACCACCCAGAACACCTTAGCAACTGCCTAGCAACACCATAGCAACCACCCAGAAAACCCTAGCAACCACCTGGCAACAGCGTCTTGCTAAAAACATGCTAGCAACATACTAATCATGCTAGCATCATGCTAGCAACATGTTAATCAAGCTAGCATCATGCTAGCATAATGCTAATCAAGCTAGCATAATGCTAATCAAGCTAGCAACATGCTAATAATGCTAGCATTATGCTACCAACATGCTAATCAAGCTAGCATCATGCTATCAACATGTTAATCAAGCTAGCATAATGCTAGCAACATGCTAATCAAGCTAGCATAATGCTAGCAACATGCTAATCAAGCTAGCATAATGTCAGCAACATGCTAATCATGTTAGCTTCTAGCTAAAAACATGCTAGCAACATGCTAATCATGCTAGCATCAAGCTACCAACATGCTAATCAAGCTAGCATCATGCTAGAAACATGCTAATCATGTTAACAACATGCTAATCATGCTAGCATCATTTTAACAACATGTTAATCATAGTAAATCATGCTGGAATGTGGTAAATCGTAGTAAATCATCTTAGAAACATGGTAAATCGTGGTAAATAATGCTAAAACGTGGTATATCATGGTATCACAACATGTTAATTGTGTTAGCATCTGCCCAGTGGCGAGTTTTGCCACTGCAAGCACCACTTCACATTTTCTTCAGGAAATGTACATTCTAGTGTTGTGATTACTATTCACCTAGACAAAACTTTGGCGCGTAACTCGCCCCACACCGTTTGTCACAGACCCCTGAATGAGGTGTCAAATCGACCGGTTTATTGAGGAGAGGTGTGCTATGACTTTTATAAGCGATCGGGTGTACGATGTTCGTCTGGTGGGCGAAAAATTAGCCGAAAAATGTCCCATAGACTTAACATAGGCACAAAATTTGCTAAATCATATCTTTGGCTCAGAAGGTCATAGAGGCTTGGGGTTGGGCTCTTTTGATTCATCCTATCAAGCAGCCAATAAGCAGTGACATAACAACTTCATGGCCACGCCCTAGCAACCAGTTACAGGCCCCTAGCAACCACTGAACAACATTTACAAGCCATATCTCAGCATCAAAACATTGTAAAAACACAGAGTTGGGCATTTTTTGACCCAGACCTGCAAATACTCTTTAAATATTACTCTATAAACTGTATAAACAAACCTTAGCAACCATTTGGCGTACCCTAGCAACCGTACAAACACATGAATGAGCTATATCTCAGCACCAGAACATAGTATAGACATTGGGGTGTGCTTGTTTGTTTCGGTTGGGAAACCACGGTTGGGTTAACTGTGTAACCACACCTTAGCAACCGTTTAAAGCTACCTAGCAACCATATTGCAACAAACAGAAGCCATAGTTCAGCTCCACAACATCGTACAGACATGGTTGTTGGCTCGTATGCAATCATGTACAACACCGTAGCAACCGAGTGGCGAGTTTTGCCACTGCAAGCACCACTTCACATTTTCTTCAGGAAATGTACATTCTAGTTATTCTTCTTCTTTTTCTTATTATTCCGGACAAAAGTTTGGCGCGTAACTTGTCCCGCACCGTTTGTCACAGACCCCTGAGTGAGGTGTCAAATCGACCAGCTCATTGAGGAGAGGTGTGCTATGACTTTTCTAAGCGATCGGGTGTACGATGTTCGCACAGCGGACGAAAAAGCGGCTAAAAAAGTCCCATTGACTTAACATTGGGCATTCTAAAAACATTTGAATCCCAACTGCCGTTTTCACACACACCACTCCAAAGGGCCTGACACCCCTGCGTTTCTCTCCCTCTCTCTCTCCCTCAGAGGATTTATATTATCAAGCAGCCAATAAGTAATGGCCTAAAACCAATAAATAATATAAAAACCTTTTTTTTACATTTTTTAAAGCAATATCACACTCGTAGCCTTGCGATATTGCTCCATGCTTGTGCCTATTCGGCCATAGGCACGAGGCCGCAGGCCGAGTGCCGTACTGAAGGAACTCGTTATTAAAGATTTTAAGAACTCTATAAAAACTCCATAGTAACCATATTTGACAACTACCAACCACCTAGTAACACCATAGCAACTACCAAAAATACCTTAGCAACCACCCTGAACACCCTAGCAACGTCTAGAAATGCTCTAGTAACCACCAAAAAACTCTAGCAACCACCCAGAACACCCTAGCAACTGCCTAGCAACCACCCAGAACACCTAGCAACTGCCTAGTAACCACCCAGAACGCCTAGCAACCACCCAGAACACCCTAGCAACTGCCTAGCAACGCCCTATCATCCACCCAGAATACCATAGCAACTGCCTAGCAACACCATAGCAACCACCTAGCAATGCCCTAGCAACCACCAAGAATACCCTAGCAACTGCCTAGCAACCACCAAGAATACCCTAGCAACTGCCTAGCAACCACCCAGAACACCTTAGCAACTGCCTAGCAACACCATAGCAACCACCCAGAAAACCCTAGCAACCACCACCTGGCAACAGCATCTTGCTAAAAACATGCTAGCAACATACTAATCATGCTAGCATCATGCTAGCAACATGCTAATCAAGCTAGCATCATGCTAGCATCATGCTAATCAAGCTAGCAAACACGCTAATAATGCTAGCATTATGCTACCAACATGCTAATCAAGCTAGCATCATGCTAGCAACATGCTAATCAAGCTATCATAATGCTAGCAAAATGCTAATCAAGCTAGCATCATGCTAGCAACATGCTAATCAAGCTAGCATTATGCTAGCAACATGCTAATCATGTTAGCGTCTAGCTAAAAACATGCTAGCAACATGCTAATCATGTTAGCATCTGGCTAAAAACCTGCTAGCAAAATGCTAATCATGCTAACATCTTGTTAAAAGCATGCTAGCAACATGCTAATCATGCTAGCATCATGCTACCAACATGCTAATCATGTTAACAACATGCTAATCATGCTAGCATCATTTTAACAACATGTTAATCATAGTAAATCATGCTGGAATGTGGTAAATCGTAGTAAATCATCTTAGAAACATGGTAAATCGTGGTAAATAATGCTAAAACGTGGCATATCATGGTATCACAACATGTTAATTGTGTTAGCATCTGCCCAGTGGCGAGTTTTGCCACTGCAAGCACCACTTCACATTTTCTTCAGGAAATGTACATTCTAGTTCTTATTATTATTCTGGACAAAGTTTAGCGCGTAACTTGCCCTGCACCGTTTGTCACAGACCCCTGATTGAGGTGTCAAATCGACCGGCTCATTGATGAGAGGTGTGCTATGACTTTTCTAAGCGATCGGGTGTACGATGTTCGCACAGCGGATGAAAAAGCGGCCAAAAAAGTCCCATTGACTTTACATGGGGAGTTCTAAAAACATTTGAATCCCAACTGCCGTTTTCACACACACCACTCCAAAGGGCCTGACACCCCTGCGTTTCTCTCCCTCTCTCTCTCCCTCAGAGGATTTATATTATCAAGCAGCCAATAAGTAATGGCCTAAAATCTTCATAGCCACACCCTAGCAACCAGTTACAGCACCCTAGCAACCACTCTGAGCTCCCTAGCAACCACCCTAAACCAATAAATAATATAAAAAAATTTTTTTTACATTTTTTAAAGCAATATCACACTCGTAGCCTTGCGATATTGCTCCATGCTTGTGCCTATTCGGCCATAGGCACGAGGCCGCAGGCCGAGTGCCGTACTGAAGGAACTCGTTATTAAAGATTTTAAGAACTCTATAAAAACTCCATAGTAACCATATTTGACAACTACCAACCACCTAGTAACAACCAAAAATACCTTAGCAACCACCCTGAACACCCTAGCAACGTCTAGAAATGCTCTAGTAACCACCAAAAAACTCTAGCAACCACCCAGAACACCCTAGCAACTGCCTAGCAACCACCCAGAACACCTAGCAACTGCCTAGTAACCACCCAGAACACCCTAGCAACTGCCTAGCAACACCCTAGCATCCACCCAGAATACCATAGCAACTGCCTAGCAACCACCAAGCAATGCCCTAGCAACCACCAAGAATACCCTAGCAACTGCCTAGCAACCACCAAGAATACCCTAGCAACTGCCTAGCAACCACCCAGAACACCTTAGCAACTGCCTAGCAACACCATAGCAACCACCCAGAAAACCCTAGCAACCACCACCTGGCAACAGCATCTTGCTAAAAACATGCTAGCAACATACTATTCATGCTAGCATCATGCTAGCAACATGCAAATCAAGCTAGCATCATGCTAGCATCATGTTAATCAAGCTAGCAACATGCTAATAATGCTAGCATTATGCTACCAACATGCTAATCAAGCTAGCATCATGTTAGCAACATGCTAATCAAGCTAGCATAATGCTAGCAACATGCTAATCATGTTAGCGTCTAGCTAAAAACATGCTAGCAACATGCTAATCATGCTAGCATCAAGCTACCAACATGCTAATCAAGCTAGCATCATGCTAAAATAATACTAATCAAGCTAGCATAATGCTAGCAACATGCTAATCAAGCTAGCATCATGCTAGCAACATGCTAATCAAGCTAGCATTATGCTAGAAACATGCTAATCATGTTAACGTCTAGCTAAAAACATGCTAATCATGCTAGCATCAAGCTACCAACATGCTAATCAAGCTAGCATCATGCTAACATAATGCTAATCAAGCTAGCATCATGCTACCAATATGCTAATCAAGCTAGCATCATGCTAACAACATGTTAATCAAGCTAGCATAATGCTAGCAAAACATGCTAATCATGTTAGCATCTGGCTAAAAACATGCTAGCAACATGCTAATCATGTTAGCATCTAGCTAAAAACATGCTAGCAAAATGCTAATCAGGCTAGCATCATGCTACCAACATGCTAATCATGTTAACAACATGCTAATCATGCTAGCATCATTTTAACAACATGTTAATCATAGTAAATCATGCTGGAATGTGGTAAATCGTAGTAAATCATCTTAGAAACATGGTAAATCGTGGTAAATAATGCTAAAACGTGGTATATCATGGTATCACAACATGTTAATTGTGTTAGCATCTGCCCAGTGGCGAGTTTTGCCACTGCAAGCACCACTTCACATTTTCTTCGGGAAATGTACATTCTAGTTAAGTTGGCTTGAGAAAGCCAACTTACTGATATTGTACTTAAACTTATTAAGTTGGCTTGAGAAAGCCAACATATTGAAATCCTATTTAAACTTATTATTAATATTATTAAGTTGGCTTGAGAAAGCCAACATATTGAAATCCTATTTAAACTTATTAAGTTGGCTGAGAAAGCCAACTTACTGATATTGTACTTAAACTTATTAAGTTGGCTTGAGAAAGCCAACATATTGAAATCCTATTTAAACTTATTATTAAGTTGGCTGAGAAAGCCAACTTACTGATATCCTATTTAAACTTATTAGTGGTGCTTTTTCAAAGCAACACTATTGTTATTGTCACTCATACTTATTAGTGGTGCTTTTTCAAAGCAACACTAGTGTTATTGTCACTCATACTTATTATTAGTGGTGCTTTTCAAAGCAACACTATTGTTATTGCTCATACTTATTATTATTCTTATTTTTATTATTATTATTATTCTGGACAAAAGTTTGGCGCGTAATGCGCCCCGCACCGTTTGTCACAGACCCCTGAGTGAGGTGTCAAATCGAGCGGCTCATTGAGGAGAGGTGTGCTATGACTTTTCTAAGCGATCGGGTGTACGATGTTCGCACAGCGGATGAAAAAGCGGCCAAAAAAATCCCATTGACTTTACATGGGGAGTTCTAAAAACATTTGAATCCCAACTGCCGTTTTCACACACACCACTCCAAAGGGCCTGACACCCCTGCGTTTCTCTCCCTCTCTCTCTCCCTCAGAGGATTTATATTATCAAGCAGCCAATAAGTAATGGCCTAAAATCTTGATAGCCACACCCTAGCAACCAGTTACAGCACCCTAGCAACCACTCTGAGCTCCCTAGCAACCACCCTAAACCAATAAATAATATAAAAAATTTTTTTTTACATTTTTTAAAGCAATATCACACTCGTAGCCTTGCGATATTGCTCCATGCTTGTGCCTATTCGGCCATAGGCACGAGGCCGCAGGCCGAGTGCCGTACTGAAGGAACTCGTTATTAAAGATTTTAAGAACTCTATAAAAACTCCATAGTAACCATATTTGACAACTACCAACCACCTAGTAACACCATAGCAACTACCAAAAATACCTTAGCAACCACCCTGAACACCCTAGCAACGTCTAGAAATGCTCTAGTAACCACAAAAAAACTCTAGCAACCACCCAGAACACCCTAGCAACTGCCTAGCAACCACCCAGAACACCTAGCAACTGCCTAGTAACCACCCAGAACGCCTAGCAACCACCCAGAACACCTAGCAATGCCCTAGCATCCACCCAGAATACCATAGCAACTGCCTAGCAACACCATAGCAACCACCTAGCAATGCCCTAGCAACCACCAAGAATACCCTAGCAACTGCCAAGCAACCACCAAGAATACCCTAGCAACTGCCTAGCAACCACCCAGAACACCTTAGCAACTGCCAAGCAACACCATAGCAACCACCCAGAAAACCCTAACAACCACCACCTGGCAACAGCATCTTGCTAAAAACATGCTAGCAACATACTAATCATGCTAGCATCATGCTAGCAACATGCTAATCAAGCTAGCATCATGCTAGCATCATGCTAATCAAGCTAGCAACATGCTAATCAAGCTAGCATCATGCTAGCATCATGCTAATCAAGCTAGTAAAATGCTATTAATGCTAGCATAATGCTACCAACATTAGGGTTAGGGTTAGGGTAACCCTAACCCTAACCCTAAGCATCATGCTAGCAACATGCTAATCAAGCTAGCATAATGCTAGCAAAATGCTAATCATGATAGCATCTAGCTAGAAACATGCTAGCAACATGCTAATCATGCTAGCATCAAGCTACCAACATGCTAATCAAGCTAGCATAATGCTAACATCATGATAATCAAGCTAGCATCATGCTAATCATGCTAGCATCATGCTACCAATAAGCTAATTAAGCTAGCATCATGTTAACAAAATGCTATTCAAGCTAGCATCATGTTAACAACATGTTAATCAAGCTAGCATAATGCTAGCAACATTAGGGTGACCATATTCCAGGTCATGTCCGGCCGGGATTTCGAGATCGCCCAAAATATCCGCGATTCGGCTTTTGCTTTCTCGTCGCCATTCATTTTGTTTACATGTACACCTTTTGATTCAGTAGTACTGAATTAATTCCGATTGGTTAATCTGAATGTAGTGTTTACATGAACGCTAAACAAGTGATCGGTTGATGTGCGTGTAAGCATTGCTAAGAAAATTCCTGTGTTTTCGTCTCGTTCGGGATCCGTGTGAATCAGAATGCATGACCTGCAAAGCTGGCACGTACGTGTCAGTGTCAAATAACGTAATAATGTAAACATAATGAATGGTGACTGTAGAAAGCAAAAGCCGAATCCCGGGCATTTTGGGCGATCTCGAAATCCTGGCCAGATATGTCCTGGTTAAACAGGACGTATGGTCACCCTAAGCAACATGCTAATCATTTTAGCATCTAGCTAAAACCATGCTAGCAAAATGCTAATCATGCTAACATCTTGTTAAAAGCATGCTAGCATCATGCTAATCATGCTAGCATCATGCTACCAACATGCTAATCATGTTAACAACATGCTAATCATGCTAGCATCATTTTAACAACATGTTAATCATAGTAAATCATGCTGGAATGTGGTAAATCGTGGTAAATAATGCTAAAACGTGGTATATCATGGTATCACAACATGTTAATTGTGTTAGCATCTGCCCAGTGGCGAGTTTTGCCA
>CM038622.1:66104141-66149380 GCA_021554675.1 Leuciscus idus | reverse complement strand
TCCTCTTCATCTTCTCCTTTCTTCTCCTTCTCTCTTCTCTTTCGCTCTCCTCTCCTCTCCTCCCTCTCCTCTCTCTCTTCTCTTCTCTTCTCTCCTCTCTTCTCTTCTCTTCTCTCCTCTCCTCCTCTCTTCTCTTCCTCTTCTCTTCTCTTCTCTCTTCTCCTCTCTCTTCTCGTTCTCTTCTCTCTCTCCTCCTCTCTTCTCTCTCTCTCTTCTCTTCTCTTCTCTTCTCCTTCTCTTCTCTTCTCTTCTCTTCTCTCCTCTCTCTCTCCTCTCCTTCCTCTCTCTCTTCCTCTCTCCTTCTCTTTCTCTCTCTTCTCTTCCTCTCCTCCTCTCCTCCTCTCTTCTCTTCTCTTCTCTTCTCTTATCTCTCCTCCTCCTCTTCTCTTCTCTTCTTCTCTCTCCTCCTCCTCTTCTCTTCTCTCTTCTCTTCTCTTCTCTCCTCTCCTCTCCTCTCCTCATCTCTTCTCTTCTCTTCTCTTCTCTTCTCTTCTCTTCTCTTCTCTTCTCTTCTCTTCTCTTCTCTCTTCTCTCCTCTCCTCTCCTCTCCTCTCTCTCCTCTCCTCTCCTCTTGCCCTATTGCTTGTGAAGTTTATGATTCATGATTATTTATAATGCTGTTATCATTAGTTTAATCATTAATTACTGTAAGTTGTGATTGGTTGATGCATGACCAAAAAGTAATTTTGGTATTTAGAAATTTTTAGAAATTATTCAGCATATTCTTTTTATTCTTAAGAAGCAAATTAAAGTATTTTTATAATGAATGAAGTAAAATCTTTTCAGTGACATTTTAATGTAATTGTTGTTTCTTAAATGTATCAGAATGTTTTTTAATGGCTATGAATGTCTTATTGAACTTTTATTAGCACTTACTTCATTAAATAAATAAAAACATTATGTGAGAAGTATTCGAAAAGTCTAAGAGACTTATTTAATGTCTAAATATAGTCAGAGAACCAGTGTCTCACTCAGATGTTCTAATAATAGAAACACTTTGTATGTGCTTGGATTAGACCATCAAAACACTTTTACTGAGTGTGTGTGTGTGTGTAATGCTTTTCCAAGGAAGACAAAGATGATTTCAAAATAAAGATTTTTTAAAACAACTCAGATCCAACAATACGAAACAGTGTGTTGTGTTGTGAGTGTGTGTTTGAGTGAGTGTGTGTGTGTGTCTTGTAACTCTGAACATCTTGTCGTTTTGTATCTGTTGAGTTTGTACGCTGAGATTCATACAGTCCTTTTGACTGAAAATAGCCATTTCCCACTGTACTTTTCTTCATGAATTTTAAAGGCTAGAAGATGAACTTTACAGAAAAAACTCAGAGGTTCTTTTGGGCAAGATTGAGTTGCCTAAACATCACATAACACATTTTATGTTCCTTTTTGATCATATTTATAATTCCTGTGATTCTGCACTAATATGGACAGTTTATTGATAAAACCATTAAAAACCACTTAACCCTCTGGGGTCTAAGGTGTTTTTGGGGTCCTTGAGATGTTCTGACATGCCCTGACATTTGTGCTTTTTTCAGTTGCTTATAAACATAGTAATGGCAAAGGTGTAATTACACTCTATTTAGCACAAACAGGGCTACCATAATATGTGAGCAACATGTATGTACATGTTTGTATTTTTGAGAGAATAATGTTTATGCATGGTTATTGAAAAAACTACAAATTAAAGTTTCTGAAATAAGGCCACAAAACACATACTAAATATGTGTCCATAAGACTTGACTAATGGGTGTTGTCGCTTAGAGTTTTGTTTCCAAAATAATCTGAAAATCATCCTGCCTAATTATTCACATAAAACATTACATTGATTTAAACTTTGTAAGACACATTTTGTTTGGAAAGGCAATATGTGTGAGGGCGTGAATGATCATGAATAATGCTGTGATTCACACCTGAGAAGACAATGACCCGTAGCCTGGGAAAACCCAGACAACTTCCGGCAAATTTAGATTTGCTCTGCAAGTAGTCTGGCAAAGAGCTCATTCAAGCCCATTTCTAATCCGTCGAAATCGCGGCACCAATCAGAAACGTTGGGGCGGGCTTTACACGATGACGATCGCTCTGACTGGTTTTAGGTCTATCCAATTGCGCCCAGAGAATTCGTCGGTTGGTGAAGCGCATCAACTTAAATGCATTATTATATTAAAATTGCAAACACATGAGGACAGTCTCCATGAAAGACCCACTGGCAGATGAACGTGCTGCTACATTTCTCTCCGAAACGGTAGGAAATTAAATTAGATTTAATAGAGGATTGTAACTGTGACAAGATGATTGAAAGGGCAGTTTACGTGACAGGATGCACGCGACAGATCCGTCCGATAAAGATGACGAAGTAGTATGTCCCAAAGCTTGCCTACTTTTTTGCTACACATTCAAAAGTAAATACCTTTTCTTCACAAAAAGAGTACATACTTTTATGGCGTAGTGTAACTTAGGCGAATTGGGACGCAGCATATGGCTTTACACGATGACGATCGCTCTGATTGGTTTTAGGTATATCCAATTGCGCCCAGAGGCATATGAGTGACATCCGTTGGTGACGCCCCTTTGGAAATGAGTTATTAATGAAGCTTTGCCAGACCATTAACTCAGTTACTACTGAGAATGGTCTGGTTTTAACCAGGCTAAATGACCCGCATAATGAGCTGCATAATGAGCCGTGGTTCATTCAGGTGTATTACTGAGAGTACCACAAGTAAAGAATGTGAGGACTTATTTTGTATGCATGCAAATTGTATAATATCCAAGGTAAACATTTCTAGTAACTATGCAGTTAATTCTCATACTGTATTTTCAGAAGTTTTGGAATATATCCTTTCCCCAAATGTGTCACTAATAAAAAACAATAATAATAAAAAAAAAAATATATATATATATATATATATATATATAAATATAGCTGCGAGCAGCGATTGCGGGCCCAAGCCGGTGGCACCGCCACCCTGGTGCCTTTAGTTACACTAAAGCCACCGGGGTGGCGGTGTCACCGGCTTGGGCCCTCCATCGCTGCTCGCAGCTATATTTATATATATATATATATATATATATATATATATATATGGTGTGCGTCCACGGCGAGGAACGGGCAGAGAAGAGAGAACGTTTTTTAGTTCATTTCTACTTCCATAGGAATTCATTGAAAACGCTCGCTCTGTATTCTCATACTGTATTTTCAGAAAGTTGTCTGCCTGCTGTGAGTGTTTTTGCTTCGTTGCTGTAAGCTCCGTCTTAGCCTCGTATTTCCTTGTTTTGAACCATAATTTACTACAATTTCTAGTTGCTTATACTACTACTAAATACGGCTTGCCCAACATCGCTGGCTTCCGTTGCTACTAGCACAACACGCTAGTAATTCGCTAGCCTGTTAACGCGCCACCCGTGCGCTCAGCTATTTTTATTTATTTATTTTTCTCTCGCGCACTCGCGCCTTTGAGTTCATAAAAGCTCAGGTGAGTAAGAATCACTCAACAAACACGGTGAGTAATGTCTTGTCCTGTTATTATCATGCGTCGCGTCTGAATGCGTTGTTGTTTTTGGAGCTCTATCGATTTGATTTATAATTCTTGATTTTTCTCTCTGCCTCGCTGCCTGCTGTGAGTGTGTTTGCTTCGGAGCTGTAAGCTCCGTCTTAGCCTCGTATTTCCTTGTTTTGAACCATCATTTACTACAATTTCTAGTTGTTTATATTACTACTAAATACAGCTTACCCAACCCTGACGCACAACACGCTAGTAATTCGCTAGCCTGTTAACGCGCCACCCGTGCGCTCAGCTATTTTTATTTATTTATTTTCTCTCGCGCCTTTGAGTTCATAAAAGCTCAGGTGAATAAGAAACCACTCAACAAACACGGTGAGTAATGTCTTGTCCTGTCATTATCATGCGTTGCGTCTGAATGCGTTGTTGTTTTTGGAGCTCTATCGATTTGATTATAATTCTTGATTTTTCTCTTTAAACTCGCTTACAACGAACATTTTCTACTTTTCCTCACTGAGAAGCACTACTGCTCAAACCTCATTGTTACAACGCGGACTGTTGAGCAGACGCGTCTCAAGCCTATTAGTGATCCAACGCTGCATACTCTTAAAGGTTACGTCCGTGGATCACGGCTGAACGCGTCTTCTCCACACTCACTTACAAACAAACTTATAATATAAATTAGTATTAATATGATAGCATCACTGGTAGCTTCGTTGCTAACTCACTGTCCATCTGTTAAAATGGTGAATATATCAGATGTAAGTAGTCTACCCGCTTGGTGCAGGTGAGGACACATTTGAGCTTCACGCACTGCAGTCTGAGCTGGAAGCTGTTGAGAAACAGATCCACAACCTTTTATTGAGACAGGCCGAGCTGAGAGACCGGTGTTTGGCTCTTGAAACATCACGCGCCGATGCACACAAATCAGTGTTTAACGTTACTAACCCGCTGACTCCGACCGCGTCTACTCCGTGCGTTCCTCAGCATCGGTCGCAATCAGCCATGGTCTCGTTCACTCCGGCTCCAACCCACGCCCACCACGAAGCCTGGGTGGTTCCGCAGCGGAAGACGCGAGTCAGGTTTAGACCAAGACTTTCTCCGACCCTCCCGGTTTTCGAGTTATCCACACAAAACCGCTTCTCCCCTCTACGCGAAACAGAACGCGATGCTGTGATCATCGGCGATTCCATCGTTCGGCACGTACACGCTACGTTAGGTAAAAGTAAGGTGCAAAGTCACTGCTTCCCTGGTGCTCGTGTTTCTGAAATCGCTGCTCGCGTTCCCGAGATCCTGAACGGTGACGAGCGCGTCGGAACTGTGGTCCTGCACGCGGGAGTGAACGACATCAGGCTGCGCCAGACGGAGATTCTGAAGAAAGACTTCAGGAATCTAATCGATACGGTACGCAGCACATCGCCTGAAACAACGATCATTGTGTCAGGACCGCTTCCCACCTACCGACTAGGGCATGAAAAGTTCAGCAGATTATTTGCGCTAAATGAATGGTTAATGTCATGGTGCAATGAGCAGAAACTGCTCTTTGTAAATAATTGGAATCTGTTTTGGGAGCGTCCTAGGCTTTTCCGTGCTGATGGCTTACACCCAAGCAGATTCGGAGCGGATCTTCTGTCAGATAACATCTCCAAAATGTTAAATACCCTTTGACTAGTAACCAAAAGTCCAAATCATAGTCTCTGCTGCACCAATTCAACTGATATAAATACTAGTGTAGAACATTGCATAGAAACCGTGTCTATTCCTCGTTTAGTGAGATCAAATAATAAATCTAATGCAGGATCTAGGAAAAATCTAATTGTTATTAAAACAGAAAATGTTGCTATTAGTAAACAAAAATTATTTCTAAAGCTAGGTCTTCTAAACATTAGATCACTCACACCTAAGGCAGTTATTGTAAATGAAATAGTCACAGATAATAGCTTCGATGTACTTTGCCTTACTGAAACCTGGCTTAAACCAAATGATTATTTCGGTATTAATGAGTCTACTCCTCCTGGATACTGTTATAAGCATGAGCCCCGTCTGATTGGCCGTGGCGGAGGTGTTGCAACCATTTATAAAGATATTCTAAATGTTACTCAGAAAACGGGTTATAAGTTTATTTCATTTGAAGTACTTGTACTAAATGTTACGCTCTTAGATGTTAGAAAAACATCCCTATTATCTCTAGCCTTGGCTACCGTATATAGACCGCCAGGGCCTTACGCTGATTTCCTAAAAGAGTTTGCAGATTTTCTCTCAGACCTATTAGTCAATGTCGATAAAGCATTAATTGTTGGAGATTTTAACATACACGTAGATAATCCAAATGATGCGTTAGGAGCTGCGTTTACAGATTTATTAAATTAATTTGGGGTCAAGCAAAACGTCACCGGACCAACTCATCGTCTTAATCATACACTCGATTTAATTATATCACATGGAACCGATCCAACCGATATAGATATCATTCCACAAAGTGATGAAGTCACTGATCACTACATGGTAACTTGCATATTACGTACTGATGTAATATGTCATGCGGCGTCGCGTTATCAACCAGGCAGAACAATCCTCCCATCCACCATAGATAATTTCTCAAATTGCTTATCTAATCTGTCTCAGCTGCTGCCTGAACCCAAACAAACAGATGAACTAGAAGAACTAACTAGCACTATGAGCACCATTCTCTCTAGAACATTGGATGTGGTTGCACCTATTAAATTAAAAAAGGTCAGAGAGAAAAATAAAGCACCATGGTATAACAATACTACGCATGTTTTAAAGAGAGAAACCCGTATTTTAGAGCGTAAATGGAAACAAACTAATTTAGAGGTCTTTAGAATCGCGTGGAAAGACAGTATGTCGCGTTATAAAAAGGCCCTAAAAGCTGCCAGGGCTGAGCACCTCCGCAAACTAATAGAAAACAACCAAAACAATCCAAGGTTTCTATTTAACACCGTGGCTAGACTAACAAATAAACAGACGTCACCCGAACAAAATATCCCGTTACAGTTCAGTAGTAATGATTTCATGAACTTCTTCACTGAGAAAATAGAAAGCATCAGAACCACAATTATAAACGTTCAATCTTCAATCGCGCCTTATAATTCAGCTTCAATTATCACCCCGAAAGAACAATTACAGTGCTTTACAACTATAGAACAAAAAGAGTTAAATAAACTTATCACTTCATCTAAAACAACAACATGTTTATTAGATCCTATACCAACTAAACTACTGAAAGAAGTGTTACCTGTAGTGGAAGAGCCTCTCCTCAATATTATTAACTCGTCTTTATCTTTAGGTCATGTTCCAAGAACATTTAAACTGGCAGTTATAAAACCTCTCATTAAGAAACCACAATTAGATCATAATAATCTAGCAAATTATAGACCCATTTCAAATCTTCCATTTATGTCTAAAATATTAGAAAAAGTGGTGTCCGCTCAACTGGGATCTTTCTTGCAACAAAATGATATCTATGAAAAGTTTCAGTCTGGATTCAGACCGCATCATAGCACTGAAACTGCGCTCGTTAAAATCACAAATGATTTACTTTTAGCTTCTGACCAAGGCTGTATCTCAATACTAGTTTTACTTGATCTTAGTGCTGCGTTCGATACTATAGATCACACAATACTCTTAGATCGACTACAAAATTATACTGGTGTTCAAGGACAAGCACTAAGCTGGTTCAAATCATACCTATCTGACCGCTACCATTTTGTCTATTTAAATGGAGAAAAATCGATCATAACTCCAGTAAACTATGGAGTGCCGCAGGGATCTGTATTAGGCCCTCTGTTATTTTCAATATATATGATGCCACTTGGAAATATTATAAGGAAACATGGAATTAGTTTCCATTGTTATGCTGATGACACTCAAATATATATTTCATCACGGCCGGATGAAAACGCTACATTTTCCAAATTGACAGAGTGTGTTAAAGATATAAAAGATTGGATGACGCGTAATTTTCTTTTATTAAATCCAGACAAGACAGAGGTAATACTTATCGGTTCAAAAAACCGCCCACAAAACCTCGCACAATACAACTTTAACATCATAGGATGTCCTGTTACTTTATCCTCTACAGTAAATGTTATACTCGATTGCAACCTGTCTTTTGAAAATCATATTTCATATGTTACAAAAACAGCCTTTTTCCACCTTAGAAACATTGCTAAGCTACGTAATATGCTATCAGTTTCTGATGCAGAAAAGTTAGTTCATGCATTCATGACCTCGAGACTGGATTACTGTAATGCTTTATTAGCTGGTTGTCCTGCATCCTCAATAAACAAGCTACAGTTAGTCCAAAATGCCGCCGCTAGAGTTCTTACGAGATCAAGAAAATATGATCATATAACACCGATTTTATCATCACTGCATTGGT
Source organism: Leuciscus idus (assembly GCA_021554675.1). NCBI lineage: Eukaryota > Metazoa > Chordata > Actinopteri > Cypriniformes > Leuciscidae > Leuciscus > Leuciscus idus. The sequence continues at coordinate 66,141,478 of CM038622.1, read as the reverse complement.
TACCTATAAAGTTCCGTATTAATTACAAGGTATTGCTACTGACTTATAAAGCCCTAAACGGCTTAGCTCCAGTCTATTTAACGGATCTTCTATCACCCTATAATCCATCGCGCTCTTTAAGATCACTAAATTCAAGGCTTTTGGTCATACCTAGGATATCCAGAACCACCAAAGGAGGGAGAGCATTTTCACATTTGGCTCCAAAACTCTGGAATAGTCTTCCTGATACTGTTCGTTGCTCAGACTCGCTCTCCCAGTTTAAAACTAGATTAAAGTCGCATCTCTTCAGCCAGGCATTCATATAATCCTACAGTTCAAACTACAATCCGGCCTCTATCCAATGCCAGAGGAGAACTGGCCCCCGACTGAGCCTGGGTTCTCCCAAGGTTTTTTTTTCTCCATTAAGGCACCTGATGGAGTTTTAGGACACCATTAGGTCACTTGATGGAGTTTTTCGGTTCCTTGCCACTGTTGCCTTTGGCTTGCTCAGTTGGGGATATTTTGGGGATATTTAATTTAATTTTATCAATCAATAAATTCCTCTTGAAACAAACTTTGTTGTATTATTTTAATTTAATACTGTGAAGCTGCTTTGATGCAATCTGTATTGTGAAAAGCGCTATACAAATAAACTTGACTTGACTTGACTTGGCTCTGCACCATTATCCATGTCAGTGCGGACGAACATATTTTACTTTCATTTTTAAGTTAGCAATTCAAAAGCCCCCAGCGGTGTCACACGTTGATTAACCGGTGGTAAAATATTCCTCACCGTCACATACCGGTACCTAGTATATTTTATATAGATACAATAGGCCTACCTGACTTTGAACACAAGAGGGCAGTATAGCACTATGAATGACATATTTTTTTATTTATTTTTTTTGACTAAAAAAACATTCTGGATATTTTTAAGCTTAAACAATTATTAAATTGAAAAAAAAGAATAAAATGGGTTTAGTTCTGATATTTGTATAATTATATATAGAAAATTTAATTTTTAGAAGATAGGAGGTTTTTAGTGTTTCCTTTTTTGACATTACTTTAATACCTTGCCATAGCAAAACCGTTTGAGATATTTATTATCTGTTAACAATTTAGCATCTTTAATGTATTTTCATCATGTTGAAAAAGTTTGGTGGGAATAAAATAAACCACTTAAAGGGATAGTGTCACGTTTTGGGTTTGTTCTTGTCATGTTTCTGTGTCATGTCTTGTTTCCATGTCTGTCATGTGATTCCCTGTTTGTCATGTGATCCTGCCATGTCTTGTCATTGGTTAATTGTCTGATCATTGTTCACAGGTGTCCCTTGTTTTGTCATTAGTCTGTGTATTTAAGCCCTCATGTTTGCCATGTGTCTTTGTCAAGTATTGTTTCCTGTAGTCTGCTGTTATGCAAGTTCATGCTTTGGTTTTTGTTTTCATGTCATGTTTTGTTTCATGTTTTGTTTTAGTTAATAAACTGCACTTGGGTTCACATCTATCACTTGCTTCCAGTGGATCCTTATTACAGAATACTTGACCTACAACAATGAACCCAGCGGTTGCCCTCCTGAACCTACGCCAGGGAAATTTTCCCATTGAAACGTATGTGGCAGAATTTTGTGAACTCTCTCACCTGGTGGATTTTAATGATGTGGCGCTCAAAGACATTTTTAGGGTAGGTTTAAATGAGCCTGTTTGCTACCAGCTACCTGGGGGGAAAATCCACTGGTCCTTGGCCCAATATATTGACTATGCCCTATTATTGAGCGGTTCCTCATTTACTGTGGGTTTTGAGGAGAAGCCCCACAAACCCACAGTATCTGCCAAGCCTGAGCCACTTCACGTCATGCCTGCCAAGCCTGAGCCACTTCACGTCATGTCTGCCAAGCCTGCCAAGCCTGAATCTCTTCATGTCATGCCTGCCAAGCCTGAATCTCTTCATGTCATGCCTGCCAAGCCTGAACCTCTTCACGTCATGTCTGCCAAGCCTGAATCTCTTCACGTCATGTCTGCCAAGCCTGAATCTCTTCACGTCATGTCTGCCAAGCCTGAATCTCTTCACGTCATCTCTGCCAAGCCTGAATCTCTTCACGTCATCTCTGCCAAGCCTGAATCTCTTCATGTCATGTCTGTCAAGCCTGAATCTCTTCACGTCATGTCTGCCATGTCTGGGTCTCTTCACGTCACGCCTGCCAAGTCCGAGCCGGTGTCTCCTGACAAGATGGCCGCCGCCGAGCCTATTGCTGTGTCCCAAAGTGAAGGCTGCATCCTCCGAAGGCCGTATTTGAAGGCCGGATGGCCGTATTTGAAGGCCGATTGCGTCACCGCGGCACGACGAAGGACGTCCCAATTCAAAGGCTGCATCCTTGGAAGGTCGCATTTGAAGGCCGATTGCGTCACCGCGGCTCGATGAAGGCTGTCCCAATTCAATTCTCCATCCTTCGAAGGCCGTATTCGAAGGCCGGTTGCGTCATTGCGCCGCGACGAAGGCTTCCCTGATTCAAAAGCGACGCCAAATGCACCCTTCGTTTCCCCGTGAAAAGAAGGATACATAAATGGACACTTAGCGGCCTATTCTACCCCATAAGTCATTGCGCGCCGTTGACGACAGCATTTATTTACTTATTTTTAAAGGCGGCCGAGACTAGAGATCGGTGGTGGACAGCAAATTCACATTTAAATGTAAGTATTATGTTTTAATTTACTCAAATAGCTAGCGAAACCAGAGTTAAATTTCTTATAAACTTCTTCTTAACTCCTTCGTCACCATTGCGTGGCTACATTTATCATGTAGTTTTAGGCAAAACTTGTGGTAATAACGTTATTAGTTTAACGACCTATTTGTAATATTTGCACTTGTGTATTATAAGAAATATCACTCACCCAATAAAGCCCAAAAAACAATAAGAAAAGCAGTAGATAAGGCAATGGGGTTTCACTTTTATATGTTTTTGTAGTGCTGTCATGCTATGTGGTTTTAACCAAATTTTAGTATACAGAAATATGATTTCTTAAGTATTTTGTATGCATGTCTTGATGTGTCATATTTTGCAGTGTTAACAATGCACTTAAGATTGCTCCTCTGTGTTAAGTACCCTTTTCTGCTTTTTTAGAACAATTCAGGAAAAAATGGGTTTATATATATATATATATATAAGAAAAGTAATACACACATCTTTGCTGAAATGTATTGTCCTGTTGTTGTTAACAAGCCATGGTTCATTTGCTCTGCCTTTAGGATTGCAAGTGTCCTGGGACAGGAGAGGGTGTGAGTGGGAAACCCACTGCTGAAACTTGGCCCTGGTTTGTCCTCATGGATGAGGTGTTGGGACAGAGGCATTGCACCAACCCCCCTGTCCTCATCGCCTCAATCCCTGAGGACACACCAGGGCCGAGTTCAGTAGTGGGTGCCCACGGTGAGGAGGAGCCAGGGGCAGCAGCACCAGCACCACCAGTAGCACCAGCAGGAGCACCAGCACGAAGGCGGTGAGACAGGACGGGTTTTTGAACTTGATCAGAGAAGAAATGCAACTACAGAGGGAGGCAGAGGCGAGGAGTGCACAGGAAAGAAGGGAGAGGATGGACAGGCTGTTTTCTCTTCTTGAGAGAATGATTGAAAAATTTTCTACATATTCTTGTTGAACTTTTTTCACTTTTATTTTTTAAAAGAAAAATTATGTACATTTATTTTTATGCTACTTTAATCGTGTAAATAAAAGAGAATGAATTGTTCTGGACATTGTTTATTTTTGTAATGACAGTAATTCTTTCTGCATGAAACAAATTCTATACCTTTTTATTTTTTCAAATAAAATTGGTAAATGAAAATCATTTGTTCTATAGGCTACATTAAAGCACTTTTTCCAACTATTTACAAAATACGTTAAACATATCAAAATCAACATAAACATTTAATTTTACAATACATAAAATAAGAAAAAAATGATGTAGACTCTATTGAGCTGAGCTGCTGGACCGGGATGGGCTGCCCCTGGTAATGCCTCCTGCTGGTGGGACATCATCTGGGATTGTCTCCAGAGCGTTTGAGTGCATATTTCCACTATCCACTAAGTTGTCTACCAACAGGTTTGCAGGGCTGATTCAATCGACTGCTTTCTGAAAAAAGTACTTTTAATAACTACTGCATTTATATTAGGCTACTACTGCATTACTGCGTATATGTTGCATTTTACTTCTGTATATTTTCAATATACAGTAATATCTGGTTGTTACATTATATAGCTACTTTTGTGTAGTTTAATGTAATCATATTGTGATGTGAGGAAAAAAGTACTTCAGGTTACTTCACATTTGTAAGTGAATACTTAACGAAATATGCAGTTCCGAAAATTAAAGTAACAAAATTAGTCACAATATTAACAAATTGTTGCTAACTACAGCAGCGTCCCATATCAAAGGGCGCATCTGACGCGCTCGGACCGGTCTAGCCTACGGAGGATTGTTCTTGTCGCCTGGCAACTGTGACAGCTGCCAATGACGAGCGCGAGAAATACTGGACTTTTTATTTTCAATTGGGTTTTGTATTCAAACAGGGCTAAACTGAAAATACATGACCTGGCAGCGCCGGGGCTAAAACATCCTCACCATGTCCTCAAGTAAAATATAAAACATAAAAATGACAATAGCCAATTCTGGCTCCATAGCTGTTTACTGTATCAAAATGAATGATCAGGATAGTAGCTGTCCTCTCGCACTGTTGCTTGGCGCCAGGAGCGGTGATCGGGAACACCTGGCTGCGCAATTAGGAAATCCAAGGAAGGCTACATGGAGCGTCCTTCAGAGGACGCATAGGCTGCATCCTTGAAGTCTGCGTCCTTCGAAGGATGCAGCCGTCAACATTGGGACACAGCTTATGTCTCCTGACAAGATGGCCGCCGCCGAGCCTGTGTCTCCTGACAAGATGGCCGCCGCCGAGCCTGTGTCTCCTGACAAGATGGCCGCCACGCCTGAACCTGAGCCCTCAGTTATGGCTACACTAACAATTATGGCCACTGCCATATGGTGTGTGTGGTCGGTGCACACATTTGAGCTTCACGTCACGTCTGCCGATCCAGAGACTGAGCTTCACGTCACGTCTGCCGATCCAGAGACTGAGGTTCACGTCACGTCTGCCGAGCCAGAGCCTGTTCACGTCACGTCTGCCGAGCCAGAGCCTGTTCACGTCACGTCTGCCGAGCCAGAGCCTGTTCACGTCACGTCTGCCGAGCCAGAGCCTGTTCACGTCACGTCTGCCGAGCTAGATCCTGTTCACGTCACGACTGCTGAGACTTTTCACGTCATTTCTGTTCTGGAGTCGTTGTCTGTTCCAGCCCATAACCCCATAGCTGTCCCCAAGAAAATTTGGGGGGGGGGGGGCAGTAGGGTCCTTGATAGGACCATGGAGGCCGCGCCGCCATGGTCACCTGAACTGTCTGATCCACCCTGGCCACCTGAACTGTCTGGTCCACCTTGGCCACCTGAACTGTCTGGTCCACCTTGGCCACCTGAACTGTCTGGTCCACCCTGGCCTCCAGCACAGCCTGCACTGCCGGATCCGCCCTGGCTTCCTGCACTGCCGGATCCGCCCACGCCTTGCCACGGCCCAGGTCCGCCCTGCCACGGCCCAGGTCCGCCCACGCCTTGCCACGGTCCAGGTCCGCCCACGCCTTGCCACGGTCCAGGTCCGCCCACGCCATGCCACGGCCCAGGTCCGCCCACGCCATGCCACGGCCCAGGTCCGCCCACGCCTTGCCACGGCCCAGGTCCGCCCACGCCATGCCACGACCCAGGCCCGTCCACGCCATGCCACGTCCCATGTCCTGTCCCCCTGCACGGGCCTGGCCCACCATCCCTCCCCCATGACCTCCTCCACTCCACCACCCTCCTGGGCTTATGTTGTGTTTTGGTTTTGTTGGGCGTCGGGAGACGCCCTTAGAGGGGGTGATTCTGTCACGTTTTGGGTTTGTTCTTGTCATGTTTCTGTGTCATGTCTTGTTTCCATGTCTGTCATGTGATTCCCTGTTTGTCATGTGATCCTGCCATGTCTTGTCATTGGTTAATTGTCTGATCATTGTTCACAGGTGTCCCTTGTTTTGTCATTAGTCTGTGTATTTAAGCCCTCATGTTTGCCATGTGTCTTTGTCAAGTATTGTTTCCTGTAGTCTGCTGTTATGCAAGTTCATGCTTTGGTTTTTGTTTTCATGCCACGTCATGTTTTGTTTCATGTTTTGTTTTAGTTAATAAACTGCACTTGGGTTCACATCTATCACTTGCTTCCAGTGGATCCTTATTACAGATAGTTCACTTTGAAATTAAATTTTGGTATGTTTTAGCTTACCTCAAGGGCATCCAAGATGTAGGTGTCTTTTTTTCCGCAGTAGTTTCAATTTTGATATTTTTAGGTCAAACCGTTTTTGTCTGGGATCTTGGATGCCCTTGAGGTAAGCTAAAACATACCAAAATTTAATTTCAAAGTGAACTATCCCTTTAAGAGGAGTGGGTAAAAATTCAGAGGCTGATTTTGCAAAGAAATCCACATTCAAACCAAAATATCTGACTTCCTGTTGCTCGGAGCTAATTACTGTAAATTAGAAAATTGTCCGGCTCGATGAGACCAATATGCGTACTGATTTTTGTGACTGTACATAAAATTAACCCCCCCACTTTTGTCAAAAGCATTTTGAAAGTGACACACTTCCTGCTGCCAGTTGGTGGCGCTATAACTTTGACTCACAATAGTTACATCCATCTGATCGGCCTCTTACCACGAACACACTGCTGAAGTTTCATCAAGATCAGTTAATGTATGCAGAAGTTATAACACTTCGTTTTTCTCTTTTCTCGCCATAAATTCGTTTCCTCGCCACGGCCAAACCGTTTGAGATATCAAAAATCCGTCCGCAATTTAGCATCCTCAATGTCTTGACTTCATGCACACCGAGTTTGGTGGGGATTGGATGAATTCTCTAGGAGGAGTATTTGACATTCCACAGCAAGCGTTTTCCAAACAACCCATAATAGCCGACTTCCTGTTGGGCTGGCGCAAAACTTAGAGCACGAAAGTTGTTCGGCCCGATGAGATCTATATGTGTGCTGAGTTTCATATTAATTGATGCAAGCTAGTTTGATGTATGGACCAAGTTTTCGGACCCCATTCCAGGGGGTGCTGTTGAGCCCCCCTGCCACGCCCGGGTACCAGCTTCAGCCCGGCCCTGATGGCCACAGGTTCTGACCTGTGTGCAAAGTTTCATGAGTTTTCGAGCACGTTAAGGGCCCCAAAAGCCCCTGAAACCTTGAAAAACAATTATAAAAGCAGTCTCTCCTAACAGACAAATCCCCCACACCCCCCACACACACAGAGACAGAGAGAGAGAGAAAATTCTCCAAAAAAAAACACTTCAATCCAAAATATCTGACTTCCTGTTCGTCGGAGATAATGACTGTAAATTAGAGAATTGTCCGACTCGATGAGACCAATATGCGTACTGATTTTTGTGACTGTACATAAAATTAACCCCCCCACTTTTGTCAAAAGCATTTAGAAAGTGACACACTTCCTGCTGCCAGTTGGTGGCGCTATAACTTTGACTCACAATAGTCACATCCATGTGATCGGCCTCTTACAACGAACACACTGCTGAAGTTTCATCAAGATCAGTTAACCCCCTGAGGTTGGCGTTTTTTTCCTTATGTGAACTGGAAGAAAACAAAACTAGAGGTATTTCGCATTTCATGGAAAGAGAGCTCGATTGCTTACAGAGAGGCCTTAAAAGCTGCTAGATCTGCTTATTTTTCAAACCTATTAGAAGAAAATAAACATAATCCTAGGTATTTATTTGAAACGGTGGCTAAACTAACGAAAAAGAAAGCTTCAAGCACCGAAGTTTCCAAGCAACACAGCAGTAATGACTTTATGAACTTCTTCACTTATAAGATTGATAATATCAGGGAGAAAATTATAACTATGCAACCGTCTACTACAGTATCGCATCAGGCAGTGCATTGTAGTCTCCCGGAGGAAAAATTTGATTCGTTCGTTGCTATAGAAGAGGAAAAATTTACTAAACTCGTTAAATCATCTAAATCTACAACATGTATGTTAGACCCTATACCGACTAAGCTACTGAAAGAAATACTTCCAGAGGTCATAGATCCTCTTCTTAATATCATTAATTCATCTTTGTCTCTAGGATACGTTCCAAAAACCTTTAAGCTGGCTATGATTAAACCGCTTGTTAAAAAAACGCAACTTGATCCTACAGAATTAGTCAATTACAGGCCGATCTCGAATCTACCTTTTCTGTCAAAGATATTAGAAAAAGCAGTATCCTCACAACTGTGTTCCTTTCTTGAAAGAAATGATATCTGCGAGGATTTTCAGTCAGGATTTAGACCGTACCATAGTACTGAGACTGCTCTTGTTAGAGTCACAAATGATTTGCTCTTATCATCCGATCGTGGTTGTGTCTCTCTATTAGTGTTACTCGATCTTAGTGCTGCATTTGACACTATCGACCCTAACATTCTTTTAAATAGACTCGAAAATTATGTTGGCATTAGTGGAATTGCACTAGCATGGTTTAAATCATACTTATCTGACCGTTATCAGTTTGTAGCAGTAAATGAAGAGATGTCTCATCGATCCCAAGTTCAGTATGGCGTACCACAAGGCTCAGTACTAGGACCGTTGCTGTTCACTCTGTACATGCTACCATTAGGAGATATCATTAGGAAACATGGCATTAGCTTTCACTGTTATGCCGACGATACTCAGCTCTATATTTCTTCAAAACCTAACGAAACTTACCAATTAACAAAATTAACGGAATGCATAGCGGATATAAAAAATTGGATGACTCGTAATTTCCTACTTCTAAATTCTGAAAAAACAGAGTTTCTAATTATTGGACAAAAAACTTCCTCACGTAATAACCTAGAATACTGTCTAACACTTGATGGCTGCTCTGTTAAGTCTTCGTCGTCGGTTAGGAACCTGGGTGTGCTCTTTGATACCAATCTTTCATTTGAAAGTCACGTGTCTAGTATCTGTAAAACTGCATTTTTCCATCTTAAAAATATATCTAAATTACGTCATATGCTCTCATTGACAAATGCGGAACAATTAGTTCATGTGTTCATGACCTCAAGGCTAGATTATTGTAAGGCTCTACTGGGTGGTTGCCCTGCACGCTTAATAAACAAACTACAGCTAGTTCAAAACGCAGCAGCTCGAGTTCTTGCCAGAACCAGGAAGTATGACCATATTAGCCCGGTTCTGGCAAAACTGCACTGGCTCCCTATTAAACATCGCATCAATTTTAAAATATTGCTGATCACTTACAAAGCACTAAATGGTTTAGCTCCGCAGTACTTGAGCGAGCTCTTAACGCATTATAGTCCTTCACGTCTATTGCGATCTCAAAATTCCGGCCAGTTGATAATACCTAGAATATCAAAATCGACTGCTGGCGGTAGATCCTTCTCCTATTTAGCACCAAAACTTTGGAACAGCCTTCCTACAATTGTTCGGGAAGCAGACACACTCTGTCAGTTCAAAGCTAGACTAAAAACACATCTCTTTGACCTAGCTTTCACATAATACATTATAGACTTCTATAATTCAATGTTAGGCTGCATAGATTAGGTCAGCCGGAACCGGGAACACTTCCCATAAATCCTGATGTACTCGTTACATCATAAAAAGAATGGCATCTACGCTAATTTTAGTGTCTTTGTTTATCCCGAGGTTTTCCCGCAGCCTGCCGGATCCAGGCCGTATCCAGATCTGATGAAGGACCTTCGCCTGGACCCGATGACAACGCAGTGCTGAAGTGCCAACTAGTCTCTCCCTATGGAGGATCCCTTTACCACTCTACAGATAAAGCGTTGTCGGGAAACTCAATTCGCGTATCTACCCCGAATTGATAAAATAAAATAAAATTCTGTATAAAAAAAAGGAAACACCAGTACTTTGTTTAGGCTTGGTTTGTAGGGAATTACAAACCTGCGTACATATATTCAAACGCACATAACTATAGAACCAATTCTAAATGCGCATGTGAACGCCATCAGCGTTTCTCACAGGTTCGCGTTTAAAGTCTATGTAGAGAGAATGGTGTCGTCTTAGCGGCCCCTAATTTAATAACAAATGATTGTTGCGACGGAAGCGAATCAATCATAGCTAACCGTAGCTGGAAATAACTTTACTAAAGAACCGCTATACAGCCAAAACAATCTCTGTTACCATAAATTATACGTTTATCTCTGTAAAGCTGCTTTGAAACAATATACATTGTTAAAAGCGCTATATAAATGAAGATGACTTGACTTGACTTGACTTATCAGTGCAAAAAAAAAAAAAAAAACTTTTTATCTTATATGCTTGTGTTATACATCAATCGATCCTGTTAAGTGTGTATTATTTTTGTGTATACTCATAATAAAAACAAAGTGTTGTGCTTTTCGCCAAATAAAGATAAATAAACATGATGCGAGTTCTGCCTCCTCTCTGTCAGTGAAGTCCATTCTGAAACGCGTCCGAAAATGAACCATAACTCAGCGAATACTCAGTCAAACAGGCATACAGACACACAGGCATGAAGCTTGAATTCTCTTCTTTTAAATGAAGTAATTTTTATTTTAAAAAAATTCTCTGTTTATGTAATCTTTATGAAAAGAGAGAGATGTCAGTCGTTCTCATCTCAGCTCATTACGTTTTAATCGGCCCCGCCCACGGAGAGCGCGCGCTATTCAAACGCAAATGACTGAGACGATCCCATACAAACTGTGAACGCCCACATATCAGCTCGAGAAAACACATCAAGTTTATTCAGATCATTGTACTTGTTTACACCGTCTCGCAGCGCTGTGAGGAATAATAATAATGGAAAATGTACCTTAGAAGTGCTGTTTACCACAACTCGCAAAAAGACGGTTTAAATTTGAATTGCGTTTCTGTGTGTGAATGAATGATCTGCTTTTAGCAAACTATTTTGCTATACTGAGTAAAAATCGACTGAAATATGTTGAAATAAAATGTATTTGTATAAGCAACGTATTAAACTGCAAATTAACATTTATATTCCTTATAATAAAAACGAAAGACCTATGTTACAGACAACTGAAAGACAACATTTCGTTGATTAGTTTTGGATAGATTACACATTTTTACTGTAAAATATCTGCCACCTCAAATAAGCTTTTGTTTGCCAATTTTTGCTAATATGTTAAATATAGTATGTTTTGTCAATGTAGGCTATATTCGAAGTAATGAATCCTTAACTTTGAAATATGTATGATAAAATGTATACTTTAGTTTTTACAAAGAAAGATTACACTTCAATTGTTGTTGTAATTGTAACCTTTTTAATAAAAAATATATATTTACAAGGTAGATGTAAACAAATTATAAAAGGTAAATATAAGCCTTTTCTTTAAATAATTTTTATTGTGTTTTATTATTGACAAATTTGGGGAGAGGATACATATTCCAAAACTGAAAATACAGTATGAGAATATATATATATATATATATTGCTCTTGCATTCTTTCTTGTGGCTATAGGTGACACACCTGAATGAATGGCTCATTAAGTATGCGGGCCCCATTGTCTCCTCAGGTGTGAATCACTAAATATGCATGATGGTGTTGAATCGGTGACGCCCCTTGCGCATATTTGTAACGAATGGATAGAGGGGACAATAGCAAGTAAAACAGATCTTTATTAGAATGTATAGCACCAGTCTCAGAGTGAATAGGGAAGTAGACAAAGTTCTCAGTAGTGTTGGAGGATCGCAGATGCAGTTCACAAGAGAGGTGTGTAGATCACAAGATCCTTCTCAGTGCAATGGTAATCCCCGATGATGATGATGACACGGCAGCGCAGGCTTGCGTGGACAACTCGATCCGATGGTCAGACTTGAAGTGATGAACCCAGTGTTGGTGAAGAGTGAAGACATAAACTGCAACGGCGAACCTCCAGATGAAGACAAGGCAGGAAACACAAGGAGCCGAAGAAACAGGAACACAACAGACAACATCCACAAAACAACGATCTGACAAACACAAGACGCATGAGGTGAGTATAAATATTCAATTCAATTCAATTCAAATTTATTTGTATAGCGCTTTTCACAATACATATTGTCTCAAAGCAGCTTTACAGAAAGTGTATTTCAAAAAAAAAAAAAAAAAAAAAAAAAAATGTACATAGAAAAATACAGTTAGTTAATCATGCATTAATTTAGGGCATAACATATCGCCGGCGTCGAGTCATCTCCTCACGGGCGTGGAGTCGTCTCTGCATGGGTGTTGGGGCATCTGAAGTTTCCATGAGAGGCTGGATACAAACTGGAGCTGACGTACTCTATTTACCTCGGGACTAGCGTCCCGAGATAACAACAGAAAAGCAGATGGGAAATAATTAGCGTAGCTGCTGTTCCTAATATTAATGCATTCAATCTGATTCAACTGTAGTATAAAAGGTAAGTATTATGTGAATGCTTGGCTAAAGAGATGCGTCTTTAATCTAGTTTTAAACTGGGACAGCGAATCTGAGCCTCGAACAATATCAGGAAGGCCATTCCAGAGTTTAGGAGCTAAATAGGCAGTGGTAATGCACAACACCTGTCGCTGATAACCCCGGAGGATAATCAGCGACCACGCCCACACACACACATTCATTCACAAATACACACACACACAGCGCAAGGGAGCGTCAATGAATTCCTCAACCGTGACAGTACCCCTCCCCCTAGGAGCGCCTCCTGGAGCTCCCGGAGGAACCTACCTGTTGATAGTAATCATCAATAAGGGACTGATCCAGAATGTCCCTAGCAGGAACCCAACTTCTCTCCTCCGGACCGTAACCCTCCCAGTCCACCAGATACTGAAATCCGCGTCCCCTCCGTCTCGAGTCCAGAATTCGATTTACCGAATAAGTGGGTTCCCCATCTACGAGTCGCGGCGGTGGGGGAACCGGGGCTGGCGGATTAATGGGTGAATAAAATACGGGTTTCAATTTGGAAACATGGAACACGGGAGGAATTCTTCTGTACGCAGGATGGAGTTTGAGGTGAACTGTCACCGGACTAATGATCTTGGTGACAGGAAATGGGCCAATGAATTTGGGAGCTAGCTTATTAGAAACGGAGCGGAGTGGAATGTTCTTAGTAGAAAGCCACACTTTGGAACCGACGACATACACGGGAGGTCTTGACCGGTGGCGATCGGCCTTAACCTTGGTGCGCGCCCTTACTTGGAGCAGAGTCTCACGGGCTCTGGTCCATGTACGGTGACACCTCTGGACAAAAGCGTGAGCGGAGGGGACCGCGACTTCGGATTCCAGACTAGGAAAAATAGGTGGCTGGTACCCTAAGCTACCCTCAAACGGAGATAGGCCCGTGGATGACACAGGTAACGAGTTGTGTGCGTACTCCACCATTGAGAGTTGTTGACACCAAGAGGAAGGATTCTTGGCGGCAACACATCGCAACATTCTCTCCAAATCTTGGTTGGCTCTCTCGGTCTGCCCGTTGCTCTGGGGGTGGTAACCCGAAGATAGACTGACAGTGGCTCCCAGTAATTTACAAAATTCTTGCCAAAATTTGGAGACAAATTGGGATCCCCTGTCAGAGACCACGTCTGTCGGGAGGGCATGTAACCGAAAGACGTGATCGATGACAGTCACCGCTGTTTCCTTGGCTGAAGGCAATTTGGGCAAGGGAATAAAATGAGTCGCCTTCGAGAACCGGTCCACTACGGTTAAAACAACCGTATTGCCTTGGGAGGGCAGGAGGGCGGTAACAAAATCTAGCGCTATGTGGGACCAGGGTCTCGAAGGGACAGACAGCGGTTGAAGAAGCCCATCTGGGGGTCGATTGGAAGTCTTACCAATCGCACAGATCGAGCAGGCCAAAACAAAATCTCGAATGTCGCAAGCCATAGATGGCCACCAGAATCGTTGCTTAACTAGAAATCTAGTACGGTTTACTCCTGGGTGACAGGCTACATTGGAACAATGACCCCACTGAATAACGTCGGACCGTAATCCCTCCGGCACAAACAATCGGTTCGGTGGGCACCGGGACGGAGGCGTTACCCCTTCTAAGGCCGTCTTGACCTTCGATTCGACCTCCCATCGGAGTGTGGAGATGAATAGAGTCTCCGGTAAAATGCACTCGGGAGTAGACGGGCGTTCGGATGGATCAAAAATACGAGATAAAGAATCGGGTTTGATGTTTTTAGAACCCGGGCGGTACGAAAGAGTAAAATCAAAACGACCGAAAAAAAGAGCCCACCGAGCCTGCCTGGAGTTGAGTCTTTTGGCAGAATGAATGTATTCTAAGTTCTTGTGATCAGTCCAGACGATAAAAGGTACCCCCGACCCTTCTAACCAATGTCGCCATTCCTCCAATGCTAACTTGACTGCCAACAACTCCCTGTTACCAATGTCATAGTTATGTTCGGTAGGCGACAAACGATGAGAAAAGAACGCGCAAGGATGCATCTTGTCGTCTGAAGAAGAGCGCTGAGAGAGCACTGCGCCTACCCCCACCTCTGACGCATCGACCTCCACCACGAACTGACGTGACAGATCAGGGGTCGTAAGAATGGGAGCCGAAACGAAGCGGCTCTTCAGGTTGGCGAATACAGCTTCGGCTGTTTCGGACCACCTGAACGTCGTTCTGGGGGAGGTCAAGGCAGTCAGAGGTGCGGCTAGTTGGCTGTAATTACGAATGAAACGTCGGTAAAAATTGGCGAACCCCAGAAACCTCTGTAGGGCCTTACGGGAATCTGGACTTGGCCAATCCACCACAGCCTTAACTTTGTCAGGATCCATACGCACTCCCTCAGACGAAATGACGTAACCTAGGAAAGGGACAGACTGTGCATGAAAAGCGCATTTCTCCGCCTTGACAAAAAGCCCATTCTCTAGCAACCTCTGAAGCACTCATCTGACGTGCTGAACGTGTTCCTGGAGAGACGAAGAAAAAATCAATATGTCATCCAGGTAGACATAAATGAACTGATCGACCATGTCTCTCAGCACATCATTGACGAGTGCCTGGAAGACCGCTGGGCTATTGGAAAGTCCGAAAGGCATAACCAAGTATTCAAAGTGCCCCCTGGGGGTGTTAAAAGCGGTCTTCCATTCATCCCCCTTCCTGATGCGGACCAAATGATAAGCATTACGTAAGTCCAGTTTTGTGAAGACCGACGCTCCCTGCAACCTCTCGAAGGCTGAAGACATCAACGGCAAAGGATAAGTATTCTTTACCGTGATGTTGTTCAGCCCTCGGTAATCAATGCAAGGTCGCAGAGAACCGTCCTTCTTCCCCACAAAAAAGAACCCCGCCCCCGCTGGAGAAGAGGAAGGTCGGATGAATTTGGATGCCAGAGAATCAGAAATATATTTCTCCATGGCCTCCCTCTCGGGAACAGACAGAGAGTAAAGCTTGCCCTTGGGCGGAGACGTACCTGGCAGTAGATCTATAGCACAGTCATAGGGACGATGTGGAGGAAGAGAAGCAGCTCTGGACTTACTGAACACTTCCTTCAGGTCGAGGTACTCAGCGGGCACGTTTGACAAATTCACCGACTCTTCCTGCAAGACAGAACAAGACAGAGACGAACCAGCAGACACTAAACAAGACGCATAACACTCAGTGCTCCAGGCAGAAACAGAGTTATGTCCCCAGTCCACCCTGGGGTTATGCTGCACCAGCCAGGGGTGACCGAGGACAATAGGAACCTGAGGGGAGTCCATGAGGAGAAATGACAGTTCTTCAGAATGATTGCCGGATGTGATGAGTGTTATCTGACTGGTGGTGTGAGATACTGTGGGTAACTGTTGACCATTGAGTGCGTTGACTGAGATCTTGTTAGTGAGTGGTATGGTGGGTATCTGAAGCTGTTGTGCAAGTGACCAGTCCATAAAGTTACCTTCTGCGCCGGAGTCGAGAAGAGCTTGACAGTGATGTGACCGAGTTGCCCACTGCAATCTCACCGGGAGGAGGGTGGAAGAGGTTTTCTGGATGGAGACCCCGCCCGACAGGATCCTCTTCTTCACTGCCGGGCACGCTCTTTTACTGGGCAATTATTGAGAAAATGTCCAGCTCCGCCACAGTAGAGACACAATCCTCGGGATCTCCTCCTCTCTCTCCTCCCGGGAGAGCCGGGCTCGACCCACCTGCATGGGCTCGTGATCGTCGACGGGGCTGACCGCATCACGAGCGTTGAGTGGGGAGATCCCAAAGCTCCTCTGTGTAGGTGTCGTATGAGTGTGTAGTTCCAACCGATGCAGGCGTGCATCCACTCTTAAGGCCAGTTCAATCAGGTCATCGAGCTTCTCTGGCAGGTCCAGAGTATAAATCTCGTGTTGGATGCGGTCAGCCAGCCCATGCAGGAAGATGTCCCATTGCGCCTCCTCGTTCCAGCGGCACTCTGCGGAGAGGGTGCGAAACTCGATGGAATAGTCGGCGACGGATCTTTCTCCCTGGCGGATGTCTGCGAGCTGGCGAGCCGCTTCTCTGCCTGCAACTGCCCGGTCAAACACCCTCTTCATCTCCTCCGAGAGTGCCACGAACGAGTCACAACAGGATCGATGGTTCTCCCACACCGCCGTCCCCCATAGCGCCGCACGCCCGGACAGCAGCGTAAGCACGAAGGCCACCTTCGAATCTTCAGTGCAAAATGTTTGGGGTTGGAGAGCAAAAAACATAGAGCACTTGGTCAAGAAAGCTCTACAATAACTTGGCTCACCAGAATAACTCTCCGGCGTCGGCAGACGCGGCTCATGTTGACGGACGGGTGCGGGCGGTGCGGGGGGGATCGGCGGTGGGTTGGGCGCAATGGGCTGTGTCAGTTGTTGAATCTGTTGGGTGAGCCCGGACACCTGCGCTACCAATGCCTGCACCGCTCTTCCAGTTGCGGCGAGATTCTCCTCCTGCCACTCCATACGGGCTGTGTTGTGTGCAAAGTAATCTGTGACTTCAGATCCGCTTGCTGCCCCCTGCATGGTCAGATCGTTCTGTAACGAATGGATAGAGGGGACAATAGCAAGTAAAACAGATCTTTATTAGAATGTATAGCACCAGTCTCAGAGTGAATAGGGAAGTAGACAAAGTTCTCAGTAGTGTTGGAGGATCGCAGATGCAGTTCACAAGAGAGGTGTGTAGATCACAAGATCCTTCTCAGTGCGATGGTAATCCCCGATGATGATGATGACACGGCAGCGCAGGCTTGCGTGGACAACTCGATCCGATGGTCAGACGTGAAGTGATGAACCCAGTGTTGGTGAAGAGTGAAGACATAAACTGCAACGGCGAACCTCCAGACGAAGACAAGGCAGGAAACACAAGGAGCCGAAGAAACAGGAACACAACAGGCAACATCCACAAAACAACGATCTGACAAACACAAGACGCATGAGGTGAGTATAAATAGGCAGTGGTAATGCACAACACCTGTCGCTGATAACCCCGGAGGATAATCAGCGACCACGCCCACACACACACATTCATTCACAAATACACACACACACAGCGCAAGGGAGCGTCAATGAATTCCTCAACCGTGACAATATTGCCTTTACAAACAAAAAGTGTTTTACAAGATTTAAATCAATGTATTGTGTTATGTGAATGATTAGGTAGGATGATTTTCACATAATTTTGAAGATAAAACTCTAGGCAACGACATCCATTAGTCAAAAGTCTTATTGACACATATTTAGTATGTGTTTTGTGGCCTTATTTCAGAAACTTTAGTTTTTAGTTTTTTCAATAACCATGCATAAACATTATTCTCTCAAAAATACAAACATGTACATGCATGTTGCTCACATATTATGGTAGCCCTGTTTGTGCTAAATAGAGTGTAATTATACCTTTGCCATTAATATGTTTATAAGCAACTGAAAAAAGCACAAATGTCAGGGCATGTCAGAACATCTCAAGGACCCCAAAAACCCCTCAGACCCCAGAGGGTTAATGTATGCAGAAGTTATAATACACTTCCTGTGTTCCATTATTCGCCACAAATTCGTTACCTCGCCATGGCCAAACCATTCGAGATATCAAAAATCCGTTCGCAAGAATTCATCCTCAATGTCTTGACTTCATTCACACCGAGTTTGGTGGCGATCGGATGAATTCCCTAGGAGGAGTATTTCACATTCCATTGTATGCGTTTTCCAAACAACGTATAATAACTGACTTCCTTGTTTGGCTGGTGTAAAACTTAAAGCACGAAAGTTGTTCGGCCCGATGAGATCTATATGTGTACTGAGTTTCATATTATTACATGCAAGTGTGTTTGATTTATGGACAAGTGTTCGGATCCCGTTCCAGGGGGCGCTGTCGAGCCCCCCTGCCACGCCCGGGTACCAGCTTCAGTCCGGCCCTGATGGCCGCAGGTTCTGACGTGTGTGCAAAATTTCAAGAGTTTTTGAGCATGTTAAGGGCCCCAAAAGTGGCAAAAAGGCAGAAGAAAAAAAATTATAAAAAAATAATAATAATAATAAATAAAAAATAATCCTTCCGGAAACAATAGGGCCTTCGCCCTTTCAGGGCTTGGGCCCTAATAATTTAATGAGAAGGTTTATATTGACCTATTAGGATGTTGCTTACATCTACCTTGTAAATATATATTTTTTGCTATATTATTAAAAAGTTTTCACATGTAAATCAACAATTACAATTTTAACAATATTTCAAGTGTAATCTTTCTTTGTAAAAAGTATACATTTTATCATGCGTATTTCAAAGTTAAGGATTCATTAGTTTGAATATTGGAACAAACACTATAATAACATCTTTCGTTGATAATTATTATTATCGTTGATAATTCAATATACATACTTTATTTCTGACAAAACATCCCATACTATATATTTAACATATGAGCAGAAATAGGCGAACAAAAGCTTATTTGATGTGACAGTATAGTCATTCTGTGCAGTTTATTCATTCACACACAGACACGCGATTTTTAAACAGTCTTTTTGCGGTTTACAGACACTATTGTATATCGCGATTAGAACAAAGCACTTAAGAACAAAGAACTTACTATTCACAGTCCTCAGCTGGATCCGTTGCTCCTCAAAATGAAACTAAACCAGCACTTCTGAGGTAAATTTCCCAGGATTATTATTACGATAGTATTATTCCTCACAGCGTCACAAGACGACGGTAAGTGCACGAGTCTGATTAAACTCGGTGTGTTTTATCCAGCTGATGTGGAAGTTGACATGTTTGCATGGATTGCCTCAGATCATTTGCGTTTGAATAGTGTGCGCTCTCTGTGGGCGTGATCACATTAGCACTTAATGAGCTATAATGAGCTGAAATGAGAACGACTGACATCTCTCTCTTTTCATACAGATTACATAAACTGAGAATATTTGTTTTTTATATAAATTATTTAATTTAAAAAAAGAGAATTCAAGCTTTTTGCCTGTGTGACTGTGTGACTGAGTATTCGCTGAGTTACAGTTCATTTTTGGACGTGTTTCAGAATGGACTTCACTGACAGAGAGAAGGCAGAACTCGCATCATGTTTACTTTTCTTTATTTGGCAAAAAGCACAACACTTTGTTTTTATTGTGAGTATACACAAAAATAATACATACTTAACAGGATCGAATGATGTATAACACTTATATGTAAGATCAAAATCAACAGAGTATTTTGAGTCTCTTTTGCACTGATAAGAAAAAAAGAGAGCAGATCACTCTGGCGTGATCGCCGACTCCAGGGGGTTAAGGCCAGTGGTCATTTCTGAAGGATTTCCCCACCTCTGGTCCCCACATGCATGAGTCCACTCCAATTTGTGAGTCCTGTCCAGAATTTACTGTAACCCCAGTCCAAAGAAGAAGAGACAGTCCTCTGCATCTCCAGCCCCTGAGCGAAGCCCAGGGAGCATAGCTCTCCCCGACCCAAAGCCCCCCCGCTCACCCCGACCCAAAGCTCCCCGCTCTCCCCGACCCAAAGCTCCCCCACTGTCCCCGACCCAGAGCCTCCCGCTCACCCTGACCCAAAGCCTCCCGCTCACCCTGACCCAAAGCCCCCGCTGTCCCCGACCCAAAGCCCCCCCGCTCACCCCGACCCAAAGCCCCCCGCTCTCCCCGACCCAAAGCCCCCCCACTGTCCCCGACCCAAAGCCTCCCGCTCACCCTGACCCAAAGCCTCCCGCTCACCCTGACCCAAAGCCTCCCGCTCACCCTGACCCAAAGCCCCCGCTGTCCCCGACCTAAAGCCCCCCTGCTCACCCCGACCCAAAGCCCCCCGCTCTCCCCGACCCAAAGCCCCCCCACTGTCCCCGACCCAAAGCCTCCCGCTCACCCTGACCCAAAGCCTCCCGCTCACCCTGACCCAAAGCCTCCCGCTCACCCTGACCCAAAGCCCCCGCTGTCCCCGACCCAAAGCCCCCCCACTGTCCCCGACCCAAAGCCTCCCGCTCACCCTGACCCAAAGCCCCTGCTGTCCCCGACCCAAAGCCCCCCCGCTCACCCCGACCCAAAGCCCCCCGCTCACCCCGACCCAAAGCCCCCCCGCTCACCCCGACCCAAAGACCCCGCTGTCCCCGACCCAAAGCCCCCCCGCTCACCCCGACCCAAAGCCCCCCGCTCTCCCCGACCCAAAGCCCCCCGCTGTCCCCGACCCAAAGACCCCGCTGTCCCCGACCCAAAGACCCCGCTGTCCCCGACCCAAAGCCCCCGCTCTCCCCGACCCAAAGCCCCCCGCTCTCACTGACCCAAAGCCCCCCGCTCTCCCCGACCCAAAGACCCCGCTGTCCCCGACCCAAAGCCCCCGCTCTCCCCGACCCAAAGCCCCCCCGCTCACCCCGACCCAAAGCCCCCCCGCTCACCCCGACCCAAAGCCCCCCGCTCACCCCGACCCAAAGCCCCCCGCTGTCCCCGACCCAAAGACCCCGCTGTCCCCGACCCAAAGCCCCCGCTCTCCCCGACCCAAAGCCCCCCGCTCTCACTGACCCAAAGCCCCCCGCTCTCCCCGACCCAAAGACCCCGCTGTCCCCGACCCAAAGCCCCCGCTCTCCCCGACCCAAAGCCCCCCCGCTCACCCCGACCCAAAGCCCCCGCTGTAACGTTATGAGTTTGTTGATCGTCTATGTGTTACGTGCTTTTACATTCTCCTAGAGTTTCTCCTGTTTGTTGTGTTGAGTATTAGATTGTCAATAAAATGTTCTTAAAAATGAAAGGGCATATACAAATGTAGTTTCTTTTTCACTTTATTTTTATTTTGGGTTGAAATACAGTGTGACAGTGTAATGAGATTAACCCATGTAAATAACTAATTACTGATGTCTGTCTGTCCTTCTCTCTGGTTGGTGCTTCTGGTTTGGTTTGTGTATTTTATTTTGGATTGATGACGTTCAGACACCCTGATCAGCTCTTGTTTATATTAGTGTTATACGAAGCGTTTCACTGCTGGTTGACAGAATGACACGCTTCACTGACCGTGTATCTCTCTCTCTCTCTCTCACACACACACACACACACACACACACACACACACACACCCGCAGGAGAGAGACGCCAGCATGTGCCTCGCCCACATGTGTGTGAATGTGTCTGATATCAGTCTGATCTCTTCTGATTCATGACTGAACCGAAGTCTTATTTAGGATCTCTCATTGTTTGGCTCACTTAAATCTATTGTCACTACAGAACAAGTGTTTGAATTGTGTCAAAGCTCCTGGACCCAGAGAAAATTATGTTGTCCATACATTTTAGGTAGATTTGTAAATATGTTTATGCAGCTGAACATTTAGTCTGCACAGCATAAGTGATAGAAAAAAGACATTTGTCCACATAGAATCCATTTAATTGCATAAACTCAGTTAAGAATTACATCTTATACTGTCAGTTACATAAATGCACTTTTCCAGTAAGGTGTGGTGTGTGTGTGTGTGTGTGTGTGTGAGTGTGAGTGTGTGTGTACGCGTGTGAGAGAGAGTGTATGCCTCCTTTCTGCTAAATTCTTTAATTTTATCAATAAATTTAATTAGAATAATAAGACACATTTACCAATCAAATTAAAGGCCTGGATATACTTCATTTTCCGCATTCCACTCCTTTCGAAGTATACTACTTTGGCCAAGAGCGAGGAAAGACGCTCTGCGCACTATCTAGTGGACTGTTTTCAAGTGCTCGAGTCACTCGCACATGCGCTGTTGTACGTGCACAATCCACGCGAACATGACACCGCGCAGACAGTGCGCAGACCGCCATGGAAAGCGGATGGACAAAGTATACTAGGGGCTTTAGGTGTCGCAGAAAATATATTTAGAAACTAAAGTAATTAAAAACTAGTATTCTAGATAAACCAGTTTATCGGTATATCAGATATATAGCTAAACTATACCGTATGTTTTATATATATATATATATATATATATATATATATATATATATATATACACACCTACAGGGGCATTTGCACCTATATATTGTCTTTTGGGGGTATTTTGGTGTAAATTTTACCCCAAACCCCTGTTAGTGTCTGACCTGTTTACTGCTACTGTGATTTGATGGAGAAGATCTTCTCAGTGTCACTCAGTCGCTGCCTGTAAATTCCTCAGAAAACAGTGTGTGGCGCACTTGAGCATGTTTGTTGTTTTCAGGGAGATTACATATAAAACTGGGACAAATAACTAACAAGGTCATGCTGTGTCAAAAAAATTAATAAATAGTTTATAGGTTTATGGCCTTATTGGGGATCCTTTAACACGTATACGAGGGCCAGGATTTTAGCCAAATTATCTGCAACCTAACAGACATTCAGATGCATTCTCACTGACTGGAAAGTTACGGTTTTGGTGTGTTGAAAACATTAGAAAACTTTAACATTCTATTTTATCTTGATTTACAGAAACTTATTTTGGAGCTCAGATAAAGACAACACTTCTTGTTGTGAAACACAGGTTTGCCTCACACTTTCCACACTGAAGCTCGTCATGTTTACTGTCGGTGAAGCCGTGAGGAACGGACTCGTTCTCTCCTGGCCTCTGTAGATTCTCTGCTCGGTTTCTTCTCTGACGTCGACTCTCAGAGCGGTTTCCCTTTGCCTTGCATGTATTTATTTGCTCATCCACACTTAGTGTTTGTCTAAGAAAAACATTTGTTTGAAGTAGTAACTTTAATTTATTGTCCTTAAAGGGGTGGTTGATTATGATATCACTTTTCTAACTTTAGTTAGTGTGTAATGTTGCTGTTTGAGCAGACACAACATCTGCAAAGTTACAACGCTCAAAGTTCAAAGCAAAGAGATATTTTCTTTCAAAGAATTTGCTTTTTAAGGACTACAACAAACGGCTGGTAGAGACTACAGAAATTCATCAACTAACCATTCAGAAATGTCCTGTTGCTTCTAAATGTTCAGTGCTTGTGTGAGGTAATCATAGCTGCTAATACACACACACACACACACACACACACACACACACACACACACACACACACACACACACACACACACACTTTCAAGCTCTTTAAGCTCCGCCCCCTGTGCCGGGAGCAGCAGCTCATTTGCATTTAAAGGGACAAACACAAAAACGGTGCGTTTTTGCTCACCCTCAAAAAGTGAGAACTTTAACATGATATATAAAAATATCTGTGGGGTATTTTGAGCTAAAACTTCACACACACACTGGGGACATCAGAGACTTATTTTACATCTTGTGTAAAGGGCATTATACCACCCCTTTAAAGTCAACTCTTTATGTAGACAGCAGTATACACACACACACTGAGCAACACAACACACATTATCATTCATTTTAAAACACGATTGCAACAGAAATAAAGGAGTTTTTTTTTTACCTATTTGATTTTTACAAAGGGAGTTTAAATCAGGTAAGTAGTTGAAATTTAGTACACAAGGGTGACTTCAGAAAGGATTAACTGGCCCTTCCTAGTCACCCTATATAACCCATTTATAACACTATATAACCCCTTTATAACACTATATAACCCCATATAATCATATATAACCCCATATAACTCTATATAAACAAATATAACACTATATAACCCCATATAACCATATATAACCCCATATAACCTACACTATATAACCCCTTTATAACACTATATAACCTCATACAACCATATATAACCCCATATAACCCTATATAACCTACACTATATAACCCCTTTATAACACTATATAACCCCATATAACCATATATAACCCTATATATCCCCATACAACCATATATAACCCCATATAACCCTATAACCTACATTATATAACCCCTTTATAACACTATATAACCCCATGCAACCATATATAACCCCATACAACCATATATAACCCCATATAACCCTATATAACCTACACTATATAACCCCATATAACCATATATAACCCCATATAACTCAATATAACCACATATAACCCTATATAACCTACACTATATAACCCCTTTATAACACTATATAACCCCATATAACCATATATAACCCCATATAACCCTATATAACCTACACTATATAACCCATTTATAACACTATATAACCCCATATAACCATATATAACCCTATATAACCCCATATAACTCAATATAACCACATATAACCCTATATAACCCCATATAACCATATATAACCCCATATAACCCTATATAACCCCATATAACTCTATATAACCACATATAACCCTATATAACCCCGTTTAACCCAATATAACACTATATAAATATGACTCACATGTGATTCACATATAATGAAAGAGTCTTTGAAGTCCGAGACCTAACAGCCCAAACCAAATTCTTGGTCTACCGAGTCGTTGTCCTCCTCACCCTGCTGTGTGGAGCCGAGTCATGGACCACCAGAGCGCTGGAGAGCCCTGGAACAATACCATCAAAGATCCTTATGAGCTGTATAAATCTGTATAATTTAACCCCATA
Source organism: Leuciscus idus (assembly GCA_021554675.1). NCBI lineage: Eukaryota > Metazoa > Chordata > Actinopteri > Cypriniformes > Leuciscidae > Leuciscus > Leuciscus idus. The sequence continues at coordinate 66,116,563 of CM038622.1, read as the reverse complement.
TAGCCCTATATAACCCCATTTAACCCCATATAACTCTATATAACCCCATATAACTCTGTATAACCCTATTTAACCCCATATAACTCCATTTAACCCAATATAACCCCATTTAACCCCATATAACCCCATTTAACCCCATATAACTCTGTATAACCCCATATAACTCTGTATAACCCCATTTAACCCCATATAACCCCATTTAACCCCATATAACCCATATAACCCCATTTAACCCTATATAACCCCATTTAACTTTATACAACCTCATTTAAGCCCATATAACTCTATATAACCCTAATAACTTGGAGAACTTCTCTGCTGAGATGCCTCATAGGATGAAGAAAGTTCTGAACTCCTGACTTCCACAACAGCTTATGACTTATTCCTCCTGATCGTCTCTCTGCTACTTAGAATAATTCCAGAGCTTTGTCTCTCGTAGTTCATCACAAATGAACCCCTTTATTTTACTCTTACAAAAAGTGTTGTACAGGCAGAATGTTTTCTACGGTCGGCTTCAGTGTTTCTGCATGGAAACCTCATTCACCTCATTAGCTGGTAATGACATGTAATCAGAGACGCCCGAAGACCACCAGGACGTTTGTGCTAAACAAACCATTTTATTGTTCCTAAAATGCTTCAGCTCCAGGTGATGTGTTTCAGATGCTCATTATTTAGAGAGAGACAGATATTTTTGTTTGATAAAGGATTTCTATAATCAAAATAAAAGTATTGTTTCAGTTTATGCGCACACTGTGTTGGGTGTGCTGATATATAAACTGAAGGAATAAATTGAATGCTTACCAAAACAAAAATGATTTTGGACTTCAATCCTCATTGATTTTTGTTATGATTTCAAAAAAATATAAAAGCCTTTTATTTTTGTATTCAAATGTATATTTTGCAAAAGCATTCAAAGCTTCTAATGCGATACTAACACTCATGCCAATTCTTCTTGTGATTTTGATGGAAAAGTTTTGGTTTTCCTGCAGCCAAACTCTCAGCTCAAAGATTTCGGCTGTTTTTCTGTCAGAACGCGATTAGATCTGAATATGTGGGCTTGAACCTGCAGTATCGCGGTGTGAACGACGTTCCAGTCACACTGTAATCCTGCTTTATCTGCGATGCTGGAATATAAAGAGATGTTGAGGGAAGATGGAGAGATACGGCAGGTCAGACGCTCCTCTGCCAACAGATGAAGATACGACACCAGTCTTTACCTAAAGGCAGATGATGATGTTAAATCTATACAGTGCCTATACAGAGAGGGAAACTCAAATACAACGCATGCACAAATATATTCTGTGATCAAACGGCTGATATGAAACAGGATTTACAGCATTAGGACACTATACGTAATATAACATTTCAAATTGTGCAAATATCCTCCATTATACCCAAACGAACATTACAAAGTCTGCAAATAAAAAGTAAGCTTGAACAAATTTAACACAACATTGAACAAACAGATCACATTCATAAACTGTGTCTTGTTTCCAGTCACAGATAAAGACATTATTCCCAGTTTCCCACATTCCCAAAGTCCTTTCTCCCTCCTGTCCTCTCAAATAAAGACAAACCCCCCTGAACATCTACTTCAGTTTAGGACATCTGTGATCTGTGTGTAGTGTAATGCAGATTTAGATTCAGAAGTTCTGATCATATGTAGTGTGAGAGTCTGACTCTGATGAAGAAGAGAGACGTGAGAGTCTGACTCTGATGAAGAAGAGAAGCGTGAGAGTCTGACTCTGATGAAGAAGAGAAGCGTGAGAGTCTGACTCTGATGAAGAAGAGAGACGTGACAGTCTGACTCTGATGAAGAAGAGAAGCGTGAGAGTCTGACTCTGATGAAGAAGAGAAGCGTGAGAGTCTGACTCTGATGAAGAAGAGAAGCGTGAGAGTCTGACGCTGATGAAGAACAGAGACGTGAGAGTCTGACTCTGATGAAGAAGAGAGACGTGAGAGCCTGACTCTGATGAAGAAGAGAGACATGAGCAGGAATACAGAGGTTTAGATGCGGGATAAAGCCTGTAAAGCCTCTCACTCGTCAAAAGCACCTTCAGAAATTACATGGTAAATGTCAGTAAATCGACAACTGCACATTTAAATGAGCTTGTATTGTGTGTGTGTTGTCCTGCGGTCAGACTAACACACACTGCACACAACTGAAGTGAGATCAGAGGAAAGACTTTAGTTTCTGTGTTTTCAGGATCTTTGACTCTTTGGAGATTTAAAAACACGCTTTGATGTCTTTGTGCTCCGGTTTGTCATTTGCAAGGTTATAGAAAGCAGGTTGTGATTCGAATCAGAGCAAAATAGGGGCCTTTTTATTATAAATATGAAACAAACTCAGTGGTCATTGAAGCCTGAGCCTGAAAGATGTGTAAAACACACGTGTGTGTAGTCAGAGGCCGAGGGCAAAGACAACGGCGTCCTCAGATCACCCTGTTCTTCAGCATTAAAGCTCCTCATGTGTGGATCATGATCACTTCCCCTTACCGACGGGGATCCGACGAGTTAAAGCCAGCCGTGGGAAAAGTCGTAGTGATCTCTGTAGATATTGAGCGCGATCTTTAATGGAAAAGAAATGGCTGAGATAAGAAGTGTGGCCTTTATACGCCCACGTATAAATATAATTAATTATTATTCATAACGGATTATGATCAATAATTAATAATTTAATTATTTTCAGAATTTAGTGTAGCAGAATCAATAGTATGATCATTTTATCAGTTCATCCAAGGAACAGAAAGCATAAACAATTATTAACTCTAGGAAATATAATATCTTCCTGGCCAAGAAAGAATAATCCCCAGCTAACAGTAAATAAATAGCCTAAATCAAGGGTAAAAGCATAGGTAACTTAGATCGAAGTTCAAGACAATAAATTTGTAAGCACACAACACAAGTAATACTTCTTTTTTCAAATGCAAACAATACTTTATTGATTATCTAGGCTACTCACACATAAAATAATATATCTAAAATATCTAACACAAACACACGCACACGCACACATTCATACAAGTTACAGAAAGAAAGAAAGAAAGAAAGAAAGAAAGAAAGAAAGAAAGAAAGAGTTTGGAAAGAATGAGTTTAAGGGTAAGAGGAAGAAATCCCGAATTTCTATATGCACTCAAGAACCATCAATCATTAATTTAAACCTTCTATCGTTTCTTAGACAGGTTATTACATTTATATAAATACACCAGTTCAGCTTAAGAGTCTGGAGGCAGTACTTGCTTGTCTTTGCTTTGGGGATTCCCTTTGTCTGCGTAAAAGGGGTTTCCCGAGGTCGTTCATTGGCTGGTCTCCTCGTGCCTGATGTCTGGGACGGCCAGTCACGTGGTGTGCTGGCGGATGAAAGTCTTTGTTGAAGCTGGCTTTGCAGAAGAAACGTGGACCGAAATCATGCCGCAAAACTTAACTTAGAACCGAGACTCACAACGGAAAAGAAAGGAAACTAAGAAAAGAAAGGAAATTGAGACGAGAGTAGATGATGGCTTGAATGAAGTTGTTTAACCCATGTTCTTCTGATCTTGATTTGAGTTCTTTCGTCTGCGCTTCTACATGGTTACTTGTCTGGTTTAGATCTTCATCTCCCGCTGCATTTTTGGTTCTGCCCCCGTTCTGCTCAACTTCTGCCCACTTCTGCCCAACTCTCTAACGCTCTGAGCTGGGTTTTTAAAGGGTTTCTGCAGTTCTGACTGCTGCTTTGTTTTCAAAGTCGTAAATCATGTCTTCCCTGGGGGTGTCGGTTCTCTAGCTTTAATTAGAGACCAGATGCAACAGTTTAGGCATGATTTCTAATTATCAGAATATGAAACATTTTACACAGATTTAATTCCAGCCATCTTTTGAATTAAGAACATACGATCACGCTGACAGGAAGCATGACACACTTTCATTCACACACCTAATAGTTATAACAATTACATGAATTATATGGCATGTAAGTATATTAGATACACACAGATATTGTAGAAACAACATAAAATTATGTAGTTGCATGATGTTTGATTAGAAGTCCATTGAAAATTGTTCAATTTTATGTATAGTTATAGGCAAAATCTCAGTTCTCTGGTTTAAAGAGAAGCACAGGAACTACTACACAGGGTAGAGCTAGAGTGCACTAAGGTTGGGGTAAATGCAAAGAAAACTGAGGTCATGACCTACAACGTTCCACCAGAACATCAACCTCTGATAACAGCAGGAGGCACTGTGCTGAAAGAAGTTGAGAACTTCAAATACCTGGGCGCATGGGTCAACTCAACTGAGCAAGATCTAAAAGTGAGGAAGGCACTTGCATGGAGGGCCCTGAACGGCATGAACAGTGTATGGAACTCCAACCTTTCCCGCCAAATCAAACTCATCTTCTTCTACGCAACGGTAGAGTCTGTTCTCCTCTATGGCAGTGAATGCTGGACCCTGAATCCAACCCTAGAGAAGTCCCTGGACGGGTGCTACACCAGGATGCTGCGTGCAGTGCTTAACATCAGCAAGAGTGCGCATGTAACCAACAAAATCCTGTATGAGGAAGTACCAAGAGTGAGCAACAAGATTGCTGTGAGGAGAATGAGACTTGCAGGACATTGCCGAAGGCATCGAGAGCTGCCAGCCAGCAAGCTGGTGCTATGGGAACCAACACATGGCCATCGGTCAAGAGGACGTCCCACGCTAACATACGTGGACATACTCAAGAGGGATGCAGGAGCCCAGGGCACCAACGAACTGGCCAGATGCATGGAGAATAGGGATGACTGGAGGCAACGATGGAAGGCTCATCTGAGGACGACCTAGAGACTCTGGTTTGGTCCTTCAGAGGTCCTACCGGGGGAGGGGTCAGGAATGTTGTGGGGTCCAGCAACATCTGCTGATATCTTGACAGAGCACTGAGTTGTGCCATCTCTGAACCAATCATTCTTTAAAAAAAAAAACTCACATTGACAAGTTTTTCCGTTCGTATGGCCCTAAAAAGTTCTCATTGTAGCCTTACTGGCGCCAGGATGGGTGATTTGAGCCTGGAATGTGAGGACTCTGTGTGGGACCTTGGTCTCTGTCTTTCTCTTAACCAATCAGTATTCGGCAACAAAGCTAGCATTGACCAGTTATTTCGTTAGTGCTGGGGGCTCTTCTAAATAGTCAGACCGGTGATGCCGGACCCGATGACAAGATTGATGTTGATGATGATCATGAGACGTTATGAACAAATCTACCCCCCTTCATTCGCGAGAAGCAGAGAGTTTGAATTAATCTTCTGGAAGAAGATTAGTCTGTGTTTGGTTCATACTCGCAGTCGTTACAGAAGAAACACAGTAACAACAGAAGACATTGTTTAAATGGAGGTTGAAGTTTTGTTTTGACTTTTGAATATATCATTTACTATCTTTTTTAAGATGTAAGTTTGGCATGTTAGTCTTTTATTGTGACGGACAGAGAGAGAAACTACAGAAGTGAAGTGACGGGATCGGGAGAGATCCGTGAACCGGGACTCTAGATAACTCAACTTAAGTATTAAACTTCACATCAAGTTGAGTTTAGTCTCAGAACAACATGCTAGAAACACTTCAGCAACTGCAGATCGACACCAGGAACATCCTTAATGTCAACCCTAACCCTAACCCTAACCTTTAACCCTTAACCCTAACCCTAACCCCTAACCCCTAACCCTGCGCTGGTCCTCAGAACCTGGACATGCTCTTATAAAACATATATTCTAGATGACTCCGATCTTCAACCAGATGACCTGGATAATATTCTGAATGTCCAATCCTGTCTGAACTCTGACCTGTGATGCTGCCTGAATCATGATCACACACTGTTGGTTCGTTGGCCAGAGGAGAACTGAGACTGAGACTCGTTTCTCATGAGGGTTTTCCTCCATTCTGTCACTGATGGAGCTTCGGTTCCTTCACTGTCGACTCTGGCTTTTGGCTGCTTAGTTGGGGACATTTAATTTAATCTTTATTATTGATCTCCTGCATTGACACCATTATATGAGAACTGAACTGAAGCTGGACTGCGACGCTGGATAAATAAAGGCGACTTGGTTAAAGCCGAACACACTCAGATCCGCTTCTCTTCAGACGGGCCGTAATCTTCTCTGTCTTCAGTTCTTCCTGGTTTGGGTTTCCTCTGTCGTTATCTCATGACCTTTCACCCATCGCTGACCCCGAGGTGACCCGAGCCGTAGTGTTCGTCAGAATCATGAAGCTCAAAGACGCTGCTAAACTCTTTTACATTCAGACATCTGATATTTCCTGACTGAATCAGACTCATGTTACACACACCTGACAGAACGCTTACATCTGCAACCTTGAGTTTAATCTCTGAAAGAGAAAGATATTTAACACCCTGTAATTCTGCCCTGAGGAAACACACACACACACACACACACACACACACACACACACACACACACACACACACACACACTCTTACACACACAGCATTATACTAGACATGTTTCTGATGGGATTTTGTGTGTGTGTTGTAATTATTATTGCTTCGGGATTTTTTGTTGTTGTTTCAACTTTTTTATTTTTTGCAAGTAAATTACTAAAGATATAGAAAACAAAAACAAGCTGCATTTCTCCTTCACTCTTTATGTCAGTAAAATGAAAACATGTTATTACAGTTTTTTACAATCGCTATGACATTTTTTTCCAATACTTTTAACAAATTTCCTAAACTTCCTAAATTTCCTTCGGATGAGACGTAAAACCGAGGTCCTGACTCTCTGTGGTCATTAAAAATCCCAGGATGTCCTTCAAAAAGAGTAGGGGTGTAACCCCGGCATCCTGGCCAAATTTGCCCCTTGGCCTCTGTCCATCATGGCCTCCTAATCATCCTCATATACTGATTGGCTTCATCACTGTCTCCTCTCCACCAGTAAGCTGGTGTGTGGTGGGCGTTCTGGCGCAGTATGGCTGCCGTCGCATCATCCAAGTGGATGCTGCACATTGGTGGTGGTTGAGGAGATTCCCCCCCTTCCATGTAAAGCGCTTTGAGGTCTCAGAAAAAGCGCTATATAAATGTAACGAATTATTATTATTATTAAACTCTTAACACACCAACACACCAACACACCTACAACACACAACTGGCAGAGCAGTTAATCATGCTCAAAATCACACATTGTAAACTAAACTCCAACACTAATGTTCAAAACACAATAATACACTAGCAACAATACACTATGTCTACCAAAGCACTGCAAACATGTCTCAAAATCAAATCATTTTTCAAAACACTAACATATGTTCTCGTCCAAATGGAAGATTTAGTCAATCACAGCACAGTGTCATAAAAACACTAACATATGCAATATAGCTGCCATTTATTATGTGAAAATACAAAATATACGAACAGAAAAAGCACCAGAAGAAGAAGAAAAAAAAAGAAAAAAAGAGAGTCATCTTCTAATTATAAATGTGCATAATTCAATCAGCTGTTTCTCAGTAACAATAGAATAAAATCCAGCGAATATATTTGTGTTTCAATTCAGTATAAGCAGCTGTTCACCTTGACTTTAGCCTGTAAGGTTAGGTGTAGAACATGGTGTTATCTGTTCTGACATACAGTGTTAAAGCATTGGTAAATCTGACAGTAAAAATCTATTGTTTTGGTCTTGTTTGAGCTTGTGTGTGGAAAAGAAGTTCAAGCATTTTAAATGTGTGTTAATTGTATGCATTTTGTGTTAAAGCAACAAGAAATGTGTTAATAGTATAGCTTACACAGACGGATGTAGTGCTAACTGTGTTAAGAGTTTTGGAAAATCTGTCATAGCAATCGTAAAAAAATGTATTCTCTTATAATGAAATACTGATTTGTGTGAAATATCAGTCATAGGTCATAGGTCATAGGTCATGATTTATGTAACGCTCCTGTTGGTGTTTTTATGTCAGTGTGTTATGAATGACATGAATGTTTCTGCATGAGAATTGTTGCCAGTGTTATGAGGAATGAGCTTATCTCCAGATATGAAGTGAGTTTAGGAGGTGAGATTATCTGAGGATCATGTTGGGGAAGAGTTAGGAACATGTGGCTTCAGTAATGAACAATGCTTTTCAACAACTGAAAAAAAAAAAAAAAACGTAATAAACTGATACAATTTTGTGATTTTATTTATATTTGCAAGATAATTTTATATTTTCTGGAGCAAACAGAATGCGATCCAGACGATCTTCAAACATCTCTCAGATGAAGATGTTCAGCCTTTCCTCACTTGCAACATAGTTTTTCCCTTTCATGCTGAGAGGAGATACAGATACAAACCCTCCCTCATGTCGAGGTGTCGCTATCACACGAGATCAGCGTATCACTGATGTTTTATATTTGTCCACAGACGGTTTTTCATTTGAATCTTTGAAGAACCAGGTGTAGCAGCTAAAGACACACACACACACACACACACACACACACACACACACACACACACACACACACACACACACACACACACGTTGTGTTTTCATGTGTTTCACAATGAAATGAAATGTTGAACTTGTAGAAAAGGATATTGTGTATATCCACAGATTGCTCCATGATCTGTGTGTCAGTGTTTGTTGCCCTCAGCTCATATTAGTGCTCAGAACAGAAGTGTTTCCTTGAGTTCGGCAGGAATTATCCCAGCTGTTTACATTAGCTGAAAGAACACAGTTCTGCATGAGTGCGCAGATACGAGCGGCTCTCAGACACACCGACTCCTGCGCTGTCTCACACTCACTGAGTGTGGAGAGATCATTAACTAAACTACATGTATCCAGTTTGACTCGGATGATTCAGGATCTGAGACGTTTGTTGGAAACTCTCAGGTGATAAACTCCAGTGACCATTCTGTTAAACATGGATGAAGTTCATGTCTGACCTGTGACGACACGCAACTGTTGAGTTTCAGCTGGAATGTTTGCTGACGGTTTTCTTGTGGCTAATGTCTGGATGATGTTGAACCAAAGAAACCAAATCCAGAGAACCAGGCCAAACACAGACTCTCCAGACTTTATCTCGGCTGGTTTCTGCTAGTGTTTCATCCAGTCCCCGCAGGCTCTTTATTCCCGGCTGTTATTGTTTGTGTAGGACAGACACACTCTTCTTTCCCAGAACAGAGATCAGCTTCACATGTCCTGTTGGCTTGTTTGATCTGATAGTGTTGCTGATTGTCTCTCTTTATCTTTGTTTTAATTCCTTCATACTTTCATGTGTAAATATCTGGCAGGAAAAGTTACTGGTTCCTTATATAAAGGTTTGTGCAATCTTGAAATCTAGAAAAAAAAAGAAAAAAAACTTTTTGTTGCAGTTGTGAAATATTAAATGATAAATGTCCTCCTTCACTGCTATACACCAGATTAATATGAATTATTTGAAAGTAAATAGGTTTTTATTGTTAGTTTTTCTCAAAGGTACATTCAAACTTATTTAAATATGACTAAATAATGATTTAATAATAATAACAACTGTCTATCACTGGCATTTTTCTATCAGCGGTTTTGTGTGTGTGTGTGTGTGTGTGTGTGTGTGTGTGTATGTGTGTGTGTGTGTGTGTGTGTGTGTAGATCAATGTTCTGCACTCAGAAATAAAACAAATTTTGAGCTAATTAAACTGAGATCTTCAACAGTTGTAACTGTACATAAAGACCATAAAGTCATGAGATCTACATATGTTCTCACAGCGAGATCTAAAGCAGCATTGGTGGATTCTGCTGCTGATTGTCTCATCTGTGACCCCTGCGGTGACCCTGTCGCAGCCGCAGGCAGAAACCCATTAGTGTCTGCGTCTGCGCAGCTGTTTAACAGTCGCTGATCCCCGACTCGTTCCCCGTCACAGACTCTGCTCTGGAGCTTCAGTCAAATACATCATCCTGAGTGAAATAAAAACACATCAATAGTGCAAAATCAAATGAAGTACAACAAAGTGAATAAACGAATGAAGCAGTGAACATTCTCTGTCTCTCATATAAAAGAAGATGAAGATGTTTCTATCACAATATAAATTGCTTCCTCCTGGGAGAAAAATACAGCGTTCCACACTGTGATACTGAAGTAAGCAATAAGGTACGAGAAGCTGTATCGTGAATAAGTCACGACTGAAAGACGTTGTTAGACACAACGCGAAGTGGAGTAACCCCGTCAGATGTGACTTATTCATGATATAGCACTAGCCTCGAGTATCTAATTGCTTTTATAAACAGTTACCACACAATACAAATATTAAAGCCAAAAAAAATATGTGCAGGTCCTCCATCTGATCTGGATACGGCCTGGATCCGGCTGACTACATCATGTGTTCTGGTCGTGTCTAGGCGCAGGTCCTCCATCTGATCTGGATACGGCCTGGATCCGGCTGACTTCATCATGCGTTCTGGTCGTGTCTAGGCGCAGGTCCACCATCTGATCTGGATACGGCCTGGATCCGGCTGACTTCATCATGCGTTCTGGTCGTGTCTAGGCGCAGGTCCACCATCTGATCTGGATACGGCCCGGATCCGGCTGACTTCATCATGCATTGTGGTCGTGTCTAGGCGCAGGTCCTCCATCTGATCTGGATACGGCTCGGATCCGGCTGACTACATCATGTGTTGTGGTCGTGTCTAGGCGCAGGTCCTCCATCTGATCTGGATACGGCCTGGATCCGGCTGACTTCATCATGCGTTCTGGTCGTGTCTAGGCGCAGGTCCACCATCTGATCTGGATACGGCCCGGATCCGGCTGACTTCATCATGCATTGTGGTCGTGTCTAGGCGCAGGTCCTCCATCTGATCTGGATACGGCTCGGATCCGGCTGACTACATCATGTGTTGTGGTCGTGTCTAGGCGCAGGTCCTCCATCTGATCTGGATACGGCTCGGATCCGGCTGACTACATCATGTGTTGTGGTCGTGTCTAGGCGCAGGTCCACCATCTGATCTGGATACGGCCCGGATCCGGCTGACTACATCATGCGTTGTGGTCGTGTCTAGGCGCAGGTCCTCCATCTGATCTGGATACGGCCCGGATCCGGCTGACTACATCATGCGTTGTGGTCGTGTCTAGGCGCAGGTCCTCCATCTGATCTGGATACGGCCCGGATTCGGCTGACTTCATCATGCGTTCTGGTCGTGTCTAGGCGCAGGTATACCATCTGATCTGGATACGGCCTGGATCCGGCTGACTTCATCATGCGTTCTGTTCGTGTCTAGGCGCAGGTCCTCCATCTGATCTGGATACGGCCTGGATCCGGCTGACTTCATCATGCGTTCTGGTCGTGTCTAGGCGCAGGTCCTCCATCTGATCTGGATACGGCCTGGATCCGGCTGACTTCATCATGCATTGTGGTCGTGTCTAGGCGCAGATCCTCCATCTGATCTGGATACGGCCTGGATCCGGCTGACTTCATCATGCGTTGTGGTCGTGTCTAGGCGCAGGTCCTCCATCTGATCTGGATACGGCCCGGATCCGGCTGACTTCATCATGCGTTCTGGTCGTGTCTAGGCGCAGGTCCTCCATCTGATCTGGATACGGCCTGGATCCGGCTGACTTCATCATGCGTTCTGGTCGTGTCTAGGCGCAGGTCCTCCATCTGATCTGGATACGGCCTGGATCCGGCTGACTTCATCATGCATTGTGGTCGTGTCTAGGCGCAGGTCCACCATCTGATCTGGATACGGCCCGGATCCGGCTGACTACATCATGCGTTGTGGTCGTGTCTAGGCGCAGGTCCTCCATCTGATCTGGATACGGCCTGGATCCGGCTGACTTCATCATGCATTGTGGTCGTGTCTAGGCGCAGATCCTCCATCTGATCTGGATACGGCCTGGATCCGGCTGACTTCATCATGCGTTCTGGTCGTGTCTAGGCGCAGGTCTACCATCTGATCTGGATACGGCCCGGATCCGGCTGACTACATCATGCGTTGTGGTCGTGTCTAGGCGCAGGTCCACCATCTGATCTGGATACGGCCCGGATCCGGCTGACTTCATCATGCATTGTGGTCGTGTCTAGGCGCAGATCCTCCATCTGATCTGGATACGGCCCGGATCCGGCTGACTACATCATGCATTGTGGTCGTGTCTAGGCGCAGATCCTCCATCTGATCTGGATACGGCCCGGATCCGGCTGACTACATCATGCGTTGTGGTCGTGTCTAGGCGCAGGTCCTCCATCTGATCTGGATACGGCCCGGATCCGGCTGACTACATCATGCGTTGTGGTCGTGTCTAGGCGCAGATCCTCCATCTGATCTGGATACGGCCCGGATCCGGCTGACTACATCATGCGTTGTGGTCGTGTCTAGGCGCAGATCCTCCATCTGATCTGGATACGGCCCGGATCCGGCTGACTACATCATGCGTTGTGGTCATGTCTAGGCGCAGGTCCACCATCTGATCTGGATACGGCCCGGATACGGCTGACTTCATCATGTGTTGTGGGCGTGTCTAGGCGCAGG
>CM038622.1:66074141-66099141 GCA_021554675.1 Leuciscus idus | reverse complement strand
TGGCTTTTCCCCCTACAGTGCTTGAACTCGGATTCTGTCGTCAGCTAACCGTTCTGACCCTGTGTGTGCTGTATTCTTGCAGAGACAAGCCTTCAGAAGTGTAGCATGTTGAGTGGGCTGGTGGATCAGGCGTTCCTCACCTCAGAAAAGAGCGACCCGTCTCCTGGCCCGGATCTGGAGTCGGAGAAACAGTGGGACGCTCCCGGCCGAAACCCCACTGCCGTCCTGATGAAGATCTTCCCTCAGGTGGAGCGGGATGCTCTGGACTCGGCGCTGGAGGCCGGATCGGGAGACGTGGTGAAGGCCATCGAGCTGCTGCTCGGCTCTCGGGAGGGTCAGAGGTCAAGCGGAGCCGGCGGGTTGCGAGGACACTCCAGTTCGGCCTTCTCTCCCCTCCACTCCTCCTCCTCTCCCTCCTTCAGAGACGGGATGTTGGGGTTTAACCCTGGGTTTGCCATCGGCCCGCTGAGACTCTATCCCACACCGAACTTCCTCCCGCCGCTCCTGACGTCCGGGTTCGTCCCGATGACCCTGCGGCCGCCGGCGGACTATCGGCTCCTGCGGGACCTTCCGTATCCCAGAGACTCCTTCAACCCCGCGGTGTTTCACTCCGGCCTCGACCGGGACAAATAACCGGACCACAGTCTCCTGCTTTCCCAACAAACCAGAGTATGGATCATGAATCCAGATGTTGACCCTTGTGTGACCATATGGACATTTTTGTTTTCTCTTGATAGTGTTGCCTGTGTTAATGCCAGTGCAATTCATTTTGGCACTAGTGTGTATTTTTATTGGAATTTTACTATTTTACCCCCATTTCCTTTAATGAATCTGTTTTGCACTAGTCACACAAAATATTTCCACTCATGACCTTTTGGACAAAAATTTCCCCATTGAAACCCACTAAAACTACTATTTTTAATCCCAGGGCCATTTAACTATAAAATTATGCAATTGTTGTTAACAGGCTTTAATTTTGTTGGAAAGGCTTCAAAATTTACATTTTTTACCAGATGTGCCATTTTCTCAGGTTTGGCCTATAATGCAAATACTGGCTTTATTCCTGTTTTCTGCATATGATAGAGCCAGTTGGATAAAAAATGCAGCTATAATTGTGTGTGTGTTGTAGGGCTGTCCCCGACTATGGATTTTCATAGTCGAATCAGAATCGTCATGTCTTGCCTATAGTCGACTAATAGTCGAATCATGTGTATGGGGTGGGGCTGGGGGCGGGGCTTTAACGTTTCAAAGCCGCGATGTACAGAAAATCACACAAAGATATAGAAGAAAATGTATAAAAACATTTTTGATCAATAAAACTAAGAAATAACATAAATAACTCCAGAAAGGCCACACTGCAGATTTGCATTTCACATGCAAATCAAATTAAATCGGCTAAATTACCTGTGCGAGCAGGCCAGCCTACAGCACAACATCGATACACCGAAAAAATAAACAATTAATTTACTAAATTAAATTAGAACAGAATATACCTTTCTAATAAATAAAAATACAAAACGAAATAAATCAGAATCAAGTCACAGGATGAGGAGCAAATGTGTGAAAAATGCCTAAAGTGCAGGGGAACATATATTCAAAACACAAGCCACAAATAGTTAGATTAGATAACCCTGACAGATTAATAAAAAAAATAAAATGATTAAAATAACGATAGTAGCCAGAATTTTCAACTTTGTCTTTTTAACTGCAGAAACAACAATAAATGCTAAACTGGAGTGGCAGTCTTTTTAGCTAAAAATGTTCACAGCATCCAAAAATAAAATTAGAACCGGCTGAAAAGTTTTGAAATCACTTGTACCTGATCGAGAGAACAAATCCTGAAAGTCTTTCACTCTGTCTGTCCGTTGGAGTCTTTTCAAATTGTGCGCGCGGATAAAATACATTCTAACGTGAAACCCAGTCTATGCGTGAAACATGTTAACGTTGGCCGGCAGAAGTGCGATCATGGTTTTCCTGATGCTAAATCCAGCCTTGGAGAATATCCTTTCTGATGGTGTACATCCACACTTTAGATTTTCTTATCCCAGACATTGTTAAAGATTTAAATCCTTGCCGCGAAGACGCTCCTCTGTCGGTCACGGATTGAAAGTGAAACTTAAATCTGTCACGGGGTGTTTGGATTTATTCACGCACGTTAAAAAATATTTATTAAAAGCTTCTTTCTTTGCACATTTTTATATAGGCCTACAGCATTATCATAATAGGCTGAATATTAACGTATTGACATAAAAGCTAGTTCTATGTGAAATCAGACATTGAGCGCCCTCATATAGCCAAAGTGGCATGATCCTCGTTTCATAACACCTCTGCGAAGATTCGACCGTGAGATCGGTAGTCGAATCAGGCTCCTCCTATCGAAGCATCGAATCTTCGACTATTCGGGGTCACCCCTAGTGTGTTGGTATGGTTGTCAGGGTGTGGTTTGTATGTGTGTAATAATAATAATAATAATAATGTGTGTGCCTGTAATATTTGAGAGAGAAAAACTCTTCCGCAAATCCCAAATCCAGCCTCTGTGTCCCAGTGGAGCTTCACTGATATCTAACGGGGAAATGCCTCCACACCTTTTATCCAGGTGTGTTTTATGTATTTTTTTATATATTGAAAATGTTGTATTTTTATGCATATTTGAATGTCACATTTTGTTAATAAATCTTAAATACAACTTTGTTTCATTGACTATAGAAGAAAAAGCTTGATCAATCCCGTTTAAAGTATATGTGAGGATTCATCTGTGAAATATGAATCTGTGGTTCACAGTTGAGAAACAGCTTTAGATCGACTATAAATCAATAAACAAAACCTTCAGCTTGAACATGCAGGTGAATATAGAGAATATATTACTCAATGGAAATACAGTTAAAGTGTTAGAAACTTCATTTACATCATGTATGAACTTCTTTCTCTTTGTTTAGCACAAAAGAAGATATTTTGAACAGAACAGTTTGATGAACTTCTTTGACTTCTACAGTTTTTTCTTTCCTACTCTGGAAGTCAGTGAGGTTCATCAAACTGTCTGGTTACTGCCATTCTTCAAAATATCTTCTTTTGTACTAAACCGAAGAAAGAAACTCATGATGTAAATGATGATAGAAGTTTCATTTTTGGGCGAATATCCCTTTAACACTTCGCATCTGAAATAGAGTCTTAAAGGTGCAGTCTGTACGAACGACAACTGGTGGTGGAAATAGGTACTGCAGTCCAAATAAAAATTTCTCCTTTCTCCCGCCTCCTCCTCAGACTCCACGGGTTGCCAGATTGAGCGGGAACGAGCTGTCATCCTTGAAAACGAAAACGTCATTGTGCCATCATACAAAGAAAATTGGCAACATGAAGTTTCACAGACCAAAACAAAAACAAACATTACAGCCCGGAAATGCACATTTCAAAGGCAAGGCAAGGCAAGGCAAGTTTATTTATATAGCACATTTCATACACAATGGCAATTCAAAGTGCTTTACATAGAAGAAATAAAAATAATAAAAAGAAATAAGAATAATTAAAACAGTTTAGAAAAATAAAATGAAATACAGTACAGTACAGTCGGACGAACAGTGGCACAGTGCTCATTCAGTAAATGCATAGCTAAACAAAAGTGTTTTGAGTCTGGATTTGAATGTGACCACTGTAGGAGCACATCTGATCTCTTCTGGAAGCTGGTTCCAGCATAATAGCTAAAAGCAGACTCACCATGCTTAGAGTGAACCCTTGGTATTTCTAGCTGATATGATCCTAATGATCTGAGTGATCTGTTGGGTTTGTATTCAGTGAGCATATCTGCAATGTATTGAGGTCCTAGGCCATTGAATGATTTATATACCAGTAATAATACTTTAAAATCAATCCTAAATCTAACTGGGAGCCAGTGTAAAGACCTGAGGACTGGTGTGATATGTTCATATTTTCTGGTTCTGCTCAGAATCCTGGCGGCAGCGTTCTGTATGAGCTGCAACTGTCTTATGGTCTTTTTGGGAAGGCCAGTGAGGAGTCCATTACAATAATCCACCCTGCTGGTGATGAAAGCATGCACAAGTTTCTCTAAGTCTTGTCTGGAAACAAAGCATCTAATTCTTGCAATATTTTTCAGATGATAGTATGCTGATTTAGTTATTGCTTTGACATGACTACTGAAACTAAGGTCTGACTCTAGTGTCACACCAAGATTCCTGACTTGATTTTTAGTTGTTTGACCCCTAGAGTGAAGGTTTGCGTTCACCTTGAGAACTTCATCTTTGTTTCCAAATGCAATGACTTCAGTTTTATCTTTGTTTAACTGAAGAAAGTTTTGGCACATCCAACTGTTGACTTCATCAATGCATTGGCACAGGGAGTCAATTGGGCTGTAATCGTTAGGCGATAGGGCTAAGTACAGCTGTGTGTCGTCTGCATAGCTGTGGTAAGAGATTTGGTTCTTTCTCATTATTTGGCTCATTGGGAGCATATACAGGTTGAACAGGAGTGGCGCAAGAATTGAGCCTTGAGGGACTCCGCATGTCATGGATGTCCACTCAGACTTATGGTCTCCTATACTCACATAATAACCTCTCTCATCTAAGTATGACCTGAACCATTTTAGGACTATCCCAGAAAGCCCCACCCAGTTTTCCAGCCTGTCAAGAAGTATGTTATGATCGACAGTGTCAAATGCAGCACTGAGGTTGAGTAGTACCAGCACTGATAATTTGCCTGAATCAGTATTTAAGCGAATATCGTTTATTATCTTTATGAGCGCTGTCTCTGTGCTGTGGTGCGGTCGGAAACCAGATTGAAAATTGTCAAAGTATCCATTCGAGCTTAAGAATTTGTTCAGCTGATTGAAGACAACTTTTTCAATGATCTTGCCTATGAAAGGAAGATTTGAGATCGGTCTATAGTTGCTTAATATGGTCTTATCCAGATTGTTCTTTTTCAGGAGGGGCTTGACAACTGCAGTTTTCAGGGAGTTTGGAAAACTCCCAGAGAGAAGTGAGGCATTTACCACTTCTAGAAGATCTGCTTCTAAACTGTTTAGCACACTTTTAAAAAAAGATGTGGGAAGTGTGTCAAGAGCGCATGTTGATGTTTTAAGGTGCTGTACGGTTTCTACCAAAATTTTGCCATCAATTTTATTGAAATCAGACAAAGTTACTACTTTTTCAGGTGGTCTGATCTGTCTGACCCCAGCGCAACTCAATGATGTGCTGATCACCTTTCTGATATTATTGATTTTGTCAGAGAAGAAGGAAGCAAACTCACTGCACTTGTTGTCTGAGAGCATTTCACTGGGAATCTGGCTTGGGGGGTTTGTCAGTCTCTCTACAGTAGCAAAAAGAGTGCGTGTGTTGTTTAAATTGCAGTTTATAATATTTGAGAAGAAAGTCTGTCTAGCTTTGCCTAGTTCCATATTGAAAGCATGAAGGCTGTCTTTGTAGATGTTATAATGGACTACAAGTTTTGTCTTCCGCCACATGCGCTCTGCTTTTCTGCATTGTCTTTTCATATTTTGCACTGCTGTTGAGTTTCTCCAAGGTGCTTTTTGTCTGCCACTCTTCTTCCTGACTTTCACAGGAGCAATATCATCAATTGCACTTTTAACTTTTGAGTTAAAAGAATCAAGGAGAAAATCAACAGAGTCAGCAGATATGCTTGGTGTTAAGGAAATAGCCTTCATAAATAGGACACTAGTGTTCTCATTTAAGCATCTCTTCTTGACAGACACAGATCTAGCTTCAGTGGCAGGAGAGATCAATATATCAAAGAAAATACAGAAATGATCAGACAGTGCTACATCCTTAATAACAATCGATGAAATGTTTAGACCCTTACTGATAAGTAAATCTAGAGTGTGTCCATGATTGTGTGTGGGTCCATGTACATGCTGAGTCAGATCAAAAGTTTTTAAAACAGTTTTGATTTCTTTTGCCATATTGTTTTCTGCATTATCTATGAGAATGTTAAAATCTCCAGCAATGGCAAAACAGTCAAGCTCTGAGGTAATTGTTGATAACAGTTCTGTAAAGTCCTCAGCAAAGGCTGGAGAATATTTTGGAGGCCTGTAAATAATGATGAGTAAAATGCGTGGAGCACCTTTTAATACAATACCCAGATATTCGAAAGACGAGTAGTTCCCAAATGATATTTGCTTACATTGATAAATATCTTTAAAAAGAGCAGCTAGACCCCCACCTCTCTTAACAGCTCTGCAGACACTCATAAAAGTAAAGTTAGGAGGGGATGTTTCATTGAGGATTATTGCACTGCAGCTGTCTTCTAGCCAGGTTTCATTTAGAAGCATAAAATCCAGGTTGTTTGTGGTTATTAAGTCATTGACTAGAAGTTGGCAAAGTAAAATAACTGGCTGTAGAAGTGCTTTCAAAGAGACGAGTATGTGAACTCAGCATGTCTCCTCAATATATGCAAACATATTATGGTATTTTTATGCTTTAGTGCAGTGAAATAAAGTTACATACAGCACTTGTAAATTTGATGTAAATCTTTGACTTTCAGTGGTGATTCAGTAAGTCAATATGTTGTAGTTCAGACACTAAATGCTTTCCTGAAGAGAAAACACTCATGAAGAGCTTCATTCAGCTTCAAGAAAACACTGTTGTGTAAAAATATACTCAAATCACGTAATACTGCCAAAACTAATATTTAAATACAAAAATCAATTCTCAAATTACCAAATCAGTTCATTTAAAACATCAATAAAAAATGTAAAACACATTCAGAGAATGTTTGACCTTCAATCACACAAAGGAAAGAGAAGTTGTGATTCTCTCATAAAGTGTGTGTGTGTGTGTGTGTTTGCAGACACCAGCAGAGGTCAGTGTTTCACTCTCACTAATAACACTGGGAAACAAAGCCAATGGACTTTATGATACAGTGATTCTCATGTAAAAGATTCATATGAACAACTGTGCTTTTATTAAAATATATGTCTAACATCTAAAGACTCTTTTCCACAAGCTCTACAATCATATTCTGTGAATGTATTGTCAAAAGAAAAACGAATCTTAGTTTTGACGATTTCTTTCCCCCTCAGAAGCTCTTTCTCTTCTGAAGCACCTTGTGTTCGAACTCTTTTCATGTCTGAGGAATCGCTGAGATTCGTTTTCGGATAAAAGCATCAGTTCAATCAATAAATGTAAATGTTGTGATGATTCTCTGCGTGACATTAATGAAGAACCACGTCAAAAAACAACAGCAGATCCAGTAGAAATGTTTCAATTTCTCTTTTATAAAAAATAGATGCTTTTAAACTTCAAAGCGATTTTAAGCATCATTTTTCTTTGTTTTTTTGTACCATATATAAATCGCTTTAGGAATTTTGGCCTTTTTACATCAAGAAAACAATTACGTTAAGTAACATTATGCAACCGAGAAATAAACTTAAAAAACAAAACTCACAAGTCAATGTTAAATAAACTAAATTAGTAAATGAACTTTAAAGCACTTAGACCAGAGAAATGTAGAAATCTAAAATAGAAGATGACTCGAAACCAAAACACTCAAAGTTACAGTGGCTGTTATTCCATTGAAACAGATGTTTTTAAAATTAAACCATTTTAAGAATACAAACAGTAGATGACGTATTGGTTGTGTTCGGCTCAGGCCGTGTGTGTTCGGCTGGTCTTGAAGGAGACCTGCAGAACCCGTTCCCCGAGCCGGTACCCGTTCAGGCTAGCGATAGCGACGGCCGCCTCCTCGTAGCTGCTCATGGTCACGAAGCCGAAGCCTTTGCACTTGTCTGTGCTGAAGTCTCGTATGACCTTGACGTTGATGACGGCGCCGAACGGGCCGAAGATCTGCCAGAGGATGCTCTCGTCTGCGTCCGGGGCGAGATTATACACGAAGATACACCAGCCGGCGGCGTGAGGGAAACCGACTCCATCGATGGACACGGGAGAGAATCTGCGGCCAGAAACAGAGTTCAGCTGAAGAACAAACCTCTGGACTGTTAGAGGACTCACTGACATGCAGCACATACCCATCAGTTAAGATCTTCACAAACAACAATTAATGAATAATAAATATTAGGGCTGAGAAAACAACAACAACAACAAAAATATTGTGATTTTAAAATATACATATATTTTTATTTATTTCAGAATCGATATTAATTTATATCAAATTGGTTTATTGTAGCCCTAGCTTATAGACAAGGCGGAGGAATCCTCTTTAATTTTATATGGCCCGCCCGATGACCTAGGTATCCTAGTAAACAAAGTCTGTTATATCTTAAGTAAACATAAATATACGAAACATAAAAAGTCGAGAAATAAAACGTGTGTAATATTGGATCCGTGCAGCTCTTAAAGTGACAGCAGCCTAATTCCTGTTAAAGGGTAACTAAACCATAAACCAACTTTTTTTAAGTTAATGATCTGTAAGACTGGGGCTTTATTAGTGCCGTTCATTGATTCGAGTAACTTTTTTGACATTTGGGTATAAAGTGTTTTAAATCTACTATATATGGTGTAAAAACGTCTGAGTGCTGCCCTCTTCAGGTTGAACAGTGGCTACTGCAGTTGAAATTTCCTATTGGATATTTGCGGTACTGCATGACGTAAGCGGTACTACGTGACGCAAGCAGGTTCCAGCTCGCCACGCCCTTGGCAGAGGCTCAGCCCCTGGTATAAAAGCATCTTGTTTCGTCAAAACCACTGTAGCGAGTCAGCAGTTGGGAATTGCGAGTATTGAAAACGATCAGGATAGCGTATTTTAGCATCTATTTAGCATAGCATTTATATAGTTATTTAGATTATTTCGTGTAGCCTAGGTAGTTAATTAGCATAGTTGTTAGTGTAGTATTGTTAGAAGCATAGTTAGTTAGTAGCATAGTATTGCATCAGTTAGGAAAGCTTCAAGTTAACGTAGATTTATCTGTATTTAGTACAGTAGTCAAGAGGGTACGTAGGTGTAGTGTTGCTGGTTGACTACATAGCTTTCCAGCAGACTTGGAAATTAGGCGCCAGTGGTTGCATGCACTTGGCCTGGAAGACCGTGAGTTCCTACCTAGAGATCAATTGTGCAACCTGCATTTTACGCGGGATTGCTTCTCCATCGCAATAGAGGTGGAAATGGGCTTCTCCACACAGCTCGCGCTGAAAAGCGATGCAGTGCCAAACACTGCTACTCCTGCATGGACTCCACCACCACAGCGCCGTCTTAATGTGAGTGATCATATATTTTATATCACAATTTATGGTTAGGCTTAAGTTAATCCTCTGGGGTCGACAAACGCGCCGGCGCATTTTGCTGGATTTTTTCACATAGCGGCAAAATAGGAATATGCCTACAGAGAGCGCGCACTATTGACATCAACTCGAAAAAACACATCAGATTCATGTACTTTACGTCGTCTTGCAACGCTGTGAGGAATAATAATAACGGTAATAACTAGTTATTAACGGCCCCGTTCTCCCTTGCGCAGCTTCTTCGTTAGCATCGTCGGATGCCGATCGCGATGCGGGAGTTAAGACCGCAGTTTGAGCCAGCGGCTTGAATTGATATGGCTCTGGCCCTGTGTCCACAGACAATTCACCTTCCTCCAGTTCAGGTGAAGGTGGGGGAGAAAAGTCCACGACTTCAAATGACAGCTCTGTTGCAAAGCTACTTGCATCACTCCAGTCAGTTAACCCCCACGAAGACAATAACTAGGCCCATTTAATTTATTTATTACGTTTTGTGGTGTGGCCCGACTGTAGAGGGCAATCTGTGTTGAATCAGTGAGTATTACATGACATCTCTTACTAGTGTATGGTGCTGTGTCAGAAGTTCTCAGATGTTAGTTTGAAACTGACATGAGATTCACACGTACCTTTTGACTCCGTAGGACGCATTGAGGAGGTTGTCCAGCCTGAAACACACACACAGACTCAGTGAAGCAGCTCAGACTTGAACGAGCGAGGGAATACCTGAATCTGTGTGTTGGGTGCAAGAGACAAAAGCAAGTACCTGAATCTGTGCTCCGGGTGCATGAGAGCGAGGGAATACCTGAATCTGTGCTCTGGGTGCATGAGAGCGAGGGAATACCTGAATCTGTGCTCCGCGTGCATGAGAGCGAGGGAATACCTGAATCTGTGCTCCGGGTGCATGAGAGCGAGGGAATACCTGAATCTGTGCTCCGGGTGCATGAGAGCGAGGGAATACCTGAATCTGTGCTCCGGGTGCATGAGAGCGAGGGAATACCTGCATCTGTGCTCCGGGTGCATGAGAGCGAGGGAATACCTGAATCTGTGCTCCGGGTGCATGAGAGCGAGGGAATACCTGCATCTGTGTGTCGGGTGCATGAGAGCGAGGGAATACCTGAATCTGTGCTCCGGGTGCATGAGAGCGAGGGAATACCTGCATCTGTGTGTCGGGTGCATGAGAGCGAGGGAATACCTGAATCTGTGCTCCGGGTGCATGAGAGCGAGGGAATACCTGAATCTGTGCTCCGGGTGCATGAGAGCGAGGGAATACCTGCATCTGTGTGTCGGGTGCATGAGAGCGAGGGAAAACCTGAATCTGTGCTCCGGGTGCATGAGAGCGAGGGAATACCTGCATCTGTGTGTCGGGTGGATGAGAGCGAGGGAATACCTGAATCTGTGCTCCGGGTGCATGAGAGCGAGGGAATACCTGCATCTGTGTGTCGGGTGCATGAGAGCGAGGGAATACCTGAATCTGTGCTCCGGGTGCTTGAGAGCGAGGGAATACCTGCATCTGTGTGTGGGGTGCTTGAGAGCGAGGGAATACCTGAATCTGTGCCTCGGTTGCATGAGAGCGAGGGAATACCTGCATCTGTGCGTCGGGTGCATGAGAGCGAGGGAATACCTGAATCTGTGCGTCGGGTGCATGAGAGCAAGGGAATACCTGAATCTGTGCGTCGGGTGCATGAGAAGAGGGAATACCTGAATCTGTGCGCGGGGTGCATGAGAGCGAGGGAATACCTGAATCTGTGCGCGGGGTGCATGAGAGCGAGGGAATACCTGAATCTGTGCGTCGGGTGCATGAGAGCGAGGGAATACCTGAATCTGTGCGTCGGGTGCATGAGAACGAGGGAATACCTGAATCTGTGCTCCGGGTGCATGAGAGCGAGGGAATACCTGCATCTGTGCGTCGGTTGGATGAGAGCGAGGGAATACCTGAATCTGTGCTCCGGGTGCATGAGAGCGAGGGAATACCTGCATCTGTGCGTCGGTTGGATGAGAGCGAGGGAATACCTGAATCTGTGCCTCGGGTGCATGAGAGCGAGGGAATACCTGCATCTGTGCGTCGGGTGCATGAGAGCGAGGGAATACCTGCATCTGTGCGTCGGGTGCATGAGAGCGAGGGAATACCTGAATCTGTGCGTCGGGTGCATGAGAGCAAGGGAATACCTGAATCTGTGCGTCGGGTGCATGAGAGCGAGGGAATACCTGAATCTGTGCTCCGGGTGCATGAGAGCGAGGGAATACCTGAATCTGTGCGTCGGGTGCATGAGAGCGAGGGAATACCTGAATCTGTGCGCCGGGTGCATGAGAGCGAGGGAATACCTGAATCTGTGTGCGGGGTGCATGAGAGCGAGGGAATACCTGAATCTGTGCGTCGGGTGCATGAGAGCGAGGGAATACCTGAATCTGTGCGTCGGGTGCAAGAGAGCGAGGGAATACCTGAATCTGTGCTCCGGGTGCATGAGAGCGAGGGAATACCTGAATCTGTGCGTCGGGTGCATGAGAGCGAGGGAATACCTGAATCTGTGCGTCGGGTGCATGAGAGCGAGGGAATACCTGAATCTGTGCGTCGGGTGCATGAGAACGAGGGAATACCTGAATCTGTGTGCGGGGTGCATGAGAGCGAGGGAATACCTGAATCTGTGCGTCGGGTGCATGAGAGCGAGGGAATACCTGAATCTGTGCGTCGGGTGCAAGAGAGCGAGGGAATACCTGAATCTGTGCTCCGGGTGCATGAGAGCGAGGGAATACCTGAATCTGTGCGTCGGGTGCATGAGAGCGAGGGAATACCTGCATCTGTGCGTCGGGTGCATGAGAGCGAGGGAATACCTGAATCTATGCGTCGGGTGCATGAGAGCGAGGGAATACCTGCATCTGTGTGTCGGGTGCAAGAGACCGAGGGAATACCTGCATCTGTGTGTCGGGTGCATGAGAGCGAGGGAATACCTGAATCTGTGTGCGGGGTGAATTAGCGCTCCAGCGTAGCGTCTGCCGGCCGACACACTTGGCAGGCTCTTCTGACTGGGGCTGTTGGCGAACTTCACAGTGATTGGCTCGGTGGATCCGGGCGGCTTCTGTGCGTTCAGCCCTTTAATGGCCTCCTCGGCCTCGGTGCGCCGGTCGAAACGTATGAAGCCAACGCCTCGCGACACGCCTGAACACCACACACACACACTTAGCACAGTATTCAGGCCTGACCACCACACACTCAGCACATTAGTACTGTTCTACCTTTGTAGGGTACGAGATTTAGACACCAAACACCACAAAACACTGCACACATAATAGATAATAAACATACACCACAACGGTATTGCTGGCGATATAAAACAACCGTGAATCCTGCTGTGATGTTTATTTTGCTAAAAAAAAAAAAAAAAAAAAAGTTAATCGTGATTAATCACAACTGCTGAGAATTCTTTATTTTTTTTTTTATATTTCAACAGAATTATTGCACTTTCATGTAAACACAAATCAAAAGATCGTCAGGTAAACTGGTGAAACGACGCTTCTCTCAAAAGAACTGATAAGAATGTAAATGTGTACCTTGAAATGCAATGTAAGTCGCTTCGGATAAAAGCGTCTGCTAAATGCATAAATGTAAATGTAAATGTAAAAGCTAAAACAGGGAAATTTCTAATATTACCTCAAATTGTTAAATGTTGCTTAAAACAACTGCTAAAATAGACTTTGCAGAATAAATACTCTTAACCTCTGTGTGACAATACAATCACAACCTCAAATAATACAGTGGAGATCATATTTGTATTTATTACAGCAGATTTAGGGTGTGTTAACAGTTGTGTTTCGGTTCTCTTGGTCTGAACCAAAATAGAATATGATATATTTAGTCCTGGTTCGCTTAAAGGGTTAGTTCACCCAAAAATGAAAATTCTGTCAGTAATTACTCACCCTCATGTTGTTCCAACCGCGTAAGACCTTCGTTCATCTTCGGAACACAAATTAAGATATTTTTGATGAAATCTGAGTGCTGGGTCACTTCTCCATAGGCTGCTAGGTGGCCCAAACTTGCTGGCCCAGAAAAGTTATTAAAGAGATCGTTAATATAGTCCAAGTGACTACAGTGGCTCAATCTTAAGTATATCAAGCGACGAGAATACTTTTTGTACGCAAAAACAAACAAAAATAACGACTTTATTCCACTATTCATTTCCTTCTCTCTGGGCCTCGTAGTGTTTTTGCGTTCCGCGTCTGTGTTAAACGTCATCACGCATCACACACATGACCAGCGTCGGCCAATAGTGAGCCTATGTGGTGACGTGTAACACAGACGCGCTGCGCAAAAACACTACGCGAACCAACTAGAGGTCCAGAGAGAAGGAAATGAATAGTGGAATAAAGGCGTTATTTTTGTTTGTTTTTGCGCACAAAAAGTATTCTCGTCGCTTGATATACTAAAGATTGAACCACTGTAGTCACTTGGACTATATTAACGATCTCTTTAATAACTTTTCTGGGCCAGCAAGTTTGGGCCACCTAGCAGCCTATGGAGAAGTGACCCAGCACTCAGATTTCATCAAAAATATCTTAATTTGTGTTCCGAAGATGAACGAACGTCTTACGCGGTTGGAACAACATGAGGGTGAGTAATTACTGACAGAATTTTCATTTTTGGGTGAACTAACCCTTTAAGCATTCACAGTCTAATTTTTAACATGAACCTAAAGATACAAAACAACATAAAAAATAAAATAAAAAAGTTATGACGTATATTTTGCGAACATCCAAAACAACGCTGTGTTTGATCTAATGTACAAACGCCTCTTCAGGGTCTCGTCCACTTGTTCGGTGGCAAACTTTTACAACGCAAGTAAATCACTCACATACAAGGCCGGACTTACCATTGGGCTTGACTGGGCTCAAGCCCATGGGCCCCGCCCATTTACGTTTGATTTTTTTCAATAATATGTCAGTCATTTAATTTTTCATTTAAAGTTTGTTGATTGGTCTAGCATTGTTACCTGGCCCTGCCCTGCAATGAAAAATTTAATTTAATTAGCTAAATTAAATGTCAGTCATCTTGAGGTTTGCTGATTGGTTATTGGCAGTTACGTAGTGCCTCGTTTACTGCCGAACCGTTGAAAAAACCTGTCTGCATTAGACAGTAGCCGCGTTTCCATTACCCTTCAAATTGAAATTGCGAATTGAAAATAAGCACAATGGAAAAACGTCAATTTCGCAAAAACTCCCGTTTATCGCAAAAAAGTTTTTACGCTCGCATGAGGTGGTTTTTCAGCCAATTCGAAAAAGGAATATTTCGCAAAACTGCAATGGAAACAGTTTTTGCGCATTTACAGTCATCTGACTTAGAAGACGCGGTGTGTTTGAAGTCCATGTATAGCTACGCAAATAATAATTATTTTACTATTTTATTATAACATTTAATAGGCTATATTTAGAAGACGCTTTTATGCAAAAAAAGGAACAAAGCTGAGTGTGGAGCGCGCACTGCATGGCACGGAGGCGCGGGCGCGAACACTTGCATTTTCCTATTAACAGTGGAAACAACTTAAAATACTCTATCATTTCTGGTCATACAGAAAATAATAATACATTATTCTCAACTACTTTTATTTGTGTAAACTCACAATAACAAGAAAACGTTGTGCTTTTGTAAAATAAAATAAAACAATCAGACGCACTTTCATGATCTCCGTAAACTGGAGCGCGAGAACTGAAACAAAATATAGCCCATGTAGGCTAAAGCTTGAAATGTCCACTTTAAAACGAACAAATTTGAATCGAAAGCTAATACCTTCTGATTATGTAATCCGTCTGCTTAACAGCGGAGATGGAGATGTGATTTTAGCCAAAACAATAGTAATAATATTAATGGCTCTTCTCATTCAGCACTGCGGGAAAAACATCAATTCCAGGTTCTAATTTGGCCTTAGAAAACCAGTAAAATTTACATGTTTTCCATATTAATTTGTGAATATTTTAAATGTTTAATAAAGGGCCAAAAAGTCATAAACAAAAATCTGAAAATTCTTCGATATTTACTTTTTTTGCGCAGCAGTTTGTGTAGTGTAGCCAGTTAAATAAAAATTTCCGAGTTCAACTTTGCGTTTTAAAAAGACAACAACCGTTCATTTTTCGTTTTTCAATTATGGGTTAAAAAAGGAAAAACGAATGGACACAAAAGTAGCCTACATGGATCGTTTGGACAGAATACGAGACAGAGTTCTTTATTAAATTCATAAAAGAAACAATAATTAGCCTATAGGAATACTGGATTCTAAATCTCAAAGAAATGCCACAATCAAAACATATGTTTTCCAGGTAAATAAGTGTTTTATTCTCATTCTGACCAAGACATTTCTGCATTGCAATAAACGTATGATCACTTTGAACTATTTTAATCATTATTTATTTATTGGAAAAAACTTTTTCAAGCTTCAATCAGTGGTCATATAAATAAATTATTACGTTTTTTTAACATGTAACACTGTCTACGGTACCAGTCACCTTTTGAAAGTAGCTTTGCACTTCAAATAACGATTGGATCGATTATATTGTTACGCCACCAGATGGCGACAAATGACTTTTAAAAAAACATTTGTCATTGAATCGTTCATTCAGGAGATTCGTTCAAAAATGCTGATTCATCTATGACTATGAAACAAGTGTATTTGATTGAGGAATTGAATCATTAATTCAAACCCAAGTTTTTTTTAAAATAATTCAGATTAATTAAATATTTTTAATAGACTTCAGCAATTAACATAAATTATGTTATTTTGTTTAGTTGTTTGTTCAGAATCGTGATCTCTATTTTTATTCTCAGTTTATCCAGAATTGTGTAGCTCTAATACATAGCTTTTGTATGTATAATTTTGTTCTATTTAAAGTAATGTATAGAAGGTAGGGCCCGAAAGTGACTCGGGCCCGAAAGTGACTCAAGCCCAGGGGCCCCCCACCACCCTAAGTCCTGCCCTGCTCACATATGCCACTACATTTTCATGCTAGGCGACTAAATGTCTATCACTAGCCACTGGCTAATAAAATGCTAGTTTCATTTCACTCGCCAGTGTTTGATTAGAGGTTAATATAAGTTTATCACAGATATATTTACAGAGTGTTTGAAAGTTTCATAATAATCCACTTCATCTCAAAGGATGTGCAGCGTATTTGTTAAACTCAAGTGTGAATGAGCCCGGCTCACCGTCGCTAAGCTGAGAGCGATTAAGTTTCAAAGAGAGAGTATTACAGTCTTCTACATGTAAATGATACTCTTTGCTGTATTTTCCTGTTACAATAACGGAGTTCAGCCTTTAAAAACAAGCAGAAGCCACTGTCGGTAGCGGGGGCGGAACTAAAGCGCAAACGGCTAGCGCTCACCTATTCCTGTCACCGTTTTGATTTCAGCAAATCAGTTTGAGCGAATGCTGACAACGTGATTAATATTCATGAACCCATAGTATATATTAGTCTTAGGGCTGGGCGATATGGCAAAAAAAAAAATATCACGATATTTTTTTTTATATCAGTCGATATCGATAATTATCACGATAAAAGTCAAATCTTTATTTCTTTAAAGTTTAAAGGCAGAGTTTTGCTCCTAAGTTAAAGTTGTAGAAACCAGAGCGTTAACTGTGGTTTTAAACTACTCTTTATTGTCAGAACATATCATGACAAACACTTGCCAAACAGGTGAACATTTCACAAATCTGAGGTAGAACATTCAAACATTTGTCATTTTTCCTTAACAAAATAAATATATTTATTGGACAATTTCTTAGTTTCTGCATGTGTTCATTTTTTTTGGGTAAAATTTTTTTTCTGACTGTTTGAGTTTTAATAAACTTAACCATTGGTCATCCAGTAACATGCATTTAGATCATGACAACCACAGATGAAACCAGGCATAGCCTATAGCACCTCACTATCATGGCAAAATGTAACTTTATGGTTTCTATGGTATTTGTATGAAAAACAGGAGCCTAAATACATTATTAAATATTGTAATTATATTCCATTAGTCCTTCAATACATTGTTTACATTAATAATATAATACAATTCAATATGCATATCCCACATTTCATGGTGCAGTTAATATTACTAGGCTAACGTTACAGTAAATCCATGGTAAATGTAGAGCTGGGCGATTTTTTCCCCTAAAAAAAACTCGATTTACGATTTGATGGTCCGTGTGGCGCGCAGTTCAAATGAGTTTCGTTCCGCTTTTGGCGCATAAACATTATCGAACATTTTATCGACCTCTTGATATCGTTTTATCGAGAAAAATTATATCGCGATAATTATCGTTACCGTTTTATCGCCCAGCCCTAATTAGTCTGGTGAGTAAACTAAAAGAAATGTACTTGCCAATGGCGATTCTATTGCCAAGGTGTGTGTAGAGGGTTTCCAGGGTTCAGACGCAGCGTTCACATTTAGGGATGCAAACACATAAGAGAGAGGTCAAAAAAGAGAGAGGTTATCGAAGCCCTCGCCCCGCGGCAAATATCCAGATACTTACATAATTGTGATGAATTTAATCCTTTGTAAGTTATCATTTTGCAGTGTAAGATTACAGTTAACACCTTTAAATATTACATAAATGTATTATGTATTTGTATTAAACTTAGTGAGTGTATAAATCAGCAGCAGTAATTCTTGAGAAAATCTGCACAGTAATTTTATAAAATCTAAACATGTTAATAAAAACAAATTACTATTAGTACTCTTATAAAATTCAATCAGGCAATCATACATTTCACAATTTTATATTTATATATGAATGTCAAGAATTCAGAAGTGTATATATTTATATAGCCTACACTACACAGAAATAATATACAATTAAATTATGCTTATTTTAAATGTGTTGTGCAGGCTAGGTATAAAAATATAGGCTTTTAATAATCTTTCAGTGCGCAAAACCATGATAATATGAAACGCTTCAAAACAGCGCACATGCAGAATGATGTGCTCAAAGCAACATGGAGTCACAGTGTGCAGCGCTGCACAAGTGCGCATTTAAAAGTTCACATTATAATGTGAACTTTTAAATGCGCATTTGCGCACATTGGAGAGAGTTTTAAGGCCAATTTATACTTCTGCGTCGAGTGTACGCCGTAGTGTACGTCGTAGGCTACGCACGTAGGCGACGCCGTCGTGAGCATTTATACTTCTGCGAATGTCTGTGTTGCTCTGCAGTTACACCGCCGAAACGCTAGTTGGCGCGGGTGGGTTTTAATGTTCCAGTTCCACTGTGTTTACATTCCTCGCGGCTATTTTGAGTTTAGTTTTCTACGAGCAATGGCGACTGAAGGAGTCATACAGATGGCTGTATTTCCGCACTTCTTCAAGCAATCTCTCGGTCACTTGGTCTATTTCCATGGCTCTTCACTGATCTTCGGAATTTAAAAATGGCGGGTGGGCGGTGCAGAGTGCAGAAGATCATTCCGGAAATGCGTAGGAGGAAACGCGATGCTATCCAGCCGACCAATCACAGATCTTGCGGTCCGCGTCGCCGCGACGCGTAGTTACATTTTTGAGGAGGTGCGCGTCAGGGTACGGCGAAGGGTACGACGTATGGTACACGTCAATGCGTATGCTACGCCGTACCTTCTACGCGCACCCGACGCAGAAGTATAAATTGGCCTTTACCGTGCATCCTGCTGTAACCGGACGAGGCACGCGCGCTGTTTGAATACTGAATGGAGAATGATTGACAGCCGCAGAGGAGGGAAAACGAGTTTCCGTAAACTTTAATTTAATGATGTAAATAGACTTCTGTCCCTCACATTAAGCTATGGAATGGCTTCAGATGACTTTGTGAAATTATAATCAGACGCTCTCAGACCCAAGTCACCCAAACTGACGTGGAAAAAAGCGGGAGGCGCCGAAAAGCGCGCTGTTTGCATCCCTGCACATTATTCAGAACCGCACTAACAGAGCAATCGCAAGTTTGCTTCAATTTAACCAACCCTGCCCTGTGTGAACACACACTCGAGAAGGAACACACACTGGCTGATGAGCAGAATCTCTCAAAAGAGATCAATAAACTCACACAACTGTTTGTCTTTTCTTGTCTGTCTTCGTTGTCAGTAAACACAGATGAACTGGTTTCCCAGTAGTTTACACACATACCTGAGACCTGGTCCAGTAGTTCACACACACACACACACACACCCGAGAGCTGGTCCAGTAGCGCGCGCACACACACACACACACACTAAAGCTTAGATCGGGCCCCAAAAAATTCAAGCCCGAGCCCGGCCCGACACATTAACTGTAATTATGAGCCCGATTTAAACCCGACCATTTTTTAACACGTGGGCCGTTATAACCAGGGGTGGCGCCAGATAATTTAACGCAGGTGCTGAGGGGGTGCTAGATATATTATATATAAATAATATTAATAAATGAGCAAACGTAGGCCACTTAATATTCAATTATTTTAATTATCACAATTAAAATATTAATTTTATTAAATTGAACAAGCACAACATTCAGCATTCAATGAAATATTCTTAGATTTATTATTATTAATAATGTTATTTCAACATAATATCTCGTTATTTCGTAAAATGTACATAATATGTGTGCGTGCAACAAGCAAGATGTGCATTTGTAAATCAGGTGACACGCATCCATTGATTTTTATTAATAAACTAGTGTTTTCTGTGTCAGTGTCGGCTGCAAAGATGAAGTTGACGATCGCCGTAGTGAACGCGCCTATAGAGAGAAATGCACATCATGGATTACATAATCAGAGAGTAACCTATTTCTTTTCGTCTTGAATTGTTTCGTTTAAAGACATTTCAAGCTTTCTTTAGATGTGTTTCTCATGTCTGTGAGGCATACACTGAGTTTCGTTAAGTTAGGATGAGATGCGCTCCAGTTCACGAGTAATGCAAGTGACCGCGCCGGCGCCTCCATGATTATATTGTCTGCTATATTTGCTTATTTATT
The DNA here is from genome assembly GCA_021554675.1 of Leuciscus idus. Taxonomy (NCBI): domain Eukaryota; kingdom Metazoa; phylum Chordata; class Actinopteri; order Cypriniformes; family Leuciscidae; genus Leuciscus; species Leuciscus idus. The sequence continues at coordinate 66,079,002 of CM038622.1, read as the reverse complement.
AAATCCAGGCAAATGGTTGATGAAAAAAATGTATTAAAATTAAGATACAATTTACTTTAAAGAAAGGCTTTCTACAAAACAAAACTTAATGAAATGGTCAAAATCATGTCTGACCCACTCCATGTCTCCCGATATATTGCGCATCCTATCTTACTTATGCGGTTCACTTTTCATATTCAACATAGATGGAAAAAAAATAACATTATAATATTTTAACAAATATGAAACTAAATGCGCTTAATGGCTACAACACATACAGTAGGCCTACAGACTCTCTATCTGTACAAACTGCTGCACATTTCATTTAATTCAGAATTTTATCACACATAAGTTGAAAGGCATTTTTTTGGACCAGCGGGCAGCATACTAGAGGCACGCAGCTCGCAAGTGGTTTTCTCTAGAATACCTTGTTCTCCTGATATTTCAGTGCTGTATTTTAGTCAAGGTAAGGCCATCTTCGATTCTCTTGTTATTTTGTAATTTTAATTTCACATAATCCTGTATTTCAGTTAGACGCATTGGCACTTTAGAGAAATAGCCGCGAATGAAACAAATGTAAATGTTTATAGCAATCTAATTTGCACGTAACTTAAGCCCTTGCTCCTAGCACTTTAGATTTGACACATTTTGGCGTTATTGACTTAATTGCCCGAACGAAACAGCATCTGTAAGAATTGATAGATATAAATAGAAGAGCTTCAGATCACTTCAATAGGACCAGCAGGCAGCATACTAGAGGCACGCAGCTCGCAAGTGGTTTTCTCTAGAATACCTTGTTCTCCTGATATTTCAGTGCTGTATTTTAGTCAAGGTAAGGCCATCTTCGATTCTCTTGTTATTTTGTAATTTTAATTTCACATAATCCTGTATTTCAGTTAGACGCATTGGCACTTTAGAGAAATAGCCGCGAATGAAACAAATGTAAATGTTTATAGCAATCTAATTTGCACGTAACTTAAGCCCTTGCTCCTAGCACTTTAGATTTGACACATTTTCGCGTTATTGACTTAATTGCCCGAACGAAACAGCTGTACTCACTCAAGCGGTGAGAGCATTATCTGTATATCTGTGTAATTTGCACGCTGCCGCGGAAGCGTCAGCGGAAGCATTCAGCTCTAGTGTTCAGCCTCGGGTAAGACCGACTCGGGTAAAGACCAGCGACTCTACCTGCGCGACTCCACCGAGCAAGGACACCAGAAAGGCACTTAAGTATCTCCTCTTCCCTTCTTTTTCCCTCTACATATCTTATTGTTCACCTTAATCAACATGTGCTTTCAATACATTCCTGTTATCTCTCGGCAACGTCCTTTCATCACGCACAATAGACAGCGCAATACTGCCAATCTGCGTCCCATCCTCACATCCTCACATACTCCTCTCTCTCTTTCCGTGGGTCTATGGAATTGTCAGTCAGCAGTCAATAAAGCTGACTTCATTCCAGCCTTTGCATCTCATTCTACTCTTAGTATCTTGGGGCTGACTGAGACCTGGATTCGTCCAGAAGACTCAGCAACCCCTGCTGCTCTCTCTAGCAATTTCTCCTTCTCCCACTCCCCTCGCCAGTCTGGGAGAGGTGGGGGTACAGGGCTTCTCGTTTCTAACAATTGCAAATACTCCACGCTCTCTTCTCTATGCAACAACAACTCATTTGAATATCATGCTATTACACTTACAACTCCCATTAAAATCCATATTGTAGTCATTTATCGCCCCCCAGGTCAGCTGGGTAACTTTGTAGATGAGCTGGATGTGCTGCTGTCCACTTTCCCTGAGGACGGCACCCCACTTCTAGTCTTCGGTGACTTCAACATTCATCTCGAAAAGCCTCATGCAACAGACTTCACCTCTCTCCTAGCCTCTTTCGATCTCAAACGACTCATCACCACAGGTACTCACAAATCAGGCAACCAACTGGACCTGGTTTACACACGCAACTGCACCACAGAAAACATCCTGGTGACACCTCTCCACGTTTCAGATCATTTCCTCATTACTTTCAGTCTACAACTCTCTACCCCTGCACCACCACCCCCACCACCAGTCACTTTCAGACGAAACCTGCGCTCACTTTCCCCCTCCCATCTTTCCTCTGCCGTGTCATCCTCTCTTCCCCCACCCTCACAATTCTCATCTCTGGATGTGAATACCGCAACGGACACCTTATGCTCCACTCTAATCTCTTCTCTAGACATTATCTGCCCTCTCTCCTCCAGGCCAGCACGCGCTACTCCCTCTAACCCCTGGTTATCTGAGGTTCTTCGGGAACACCGGACCGAACTCAGGGCAGCGGAGAGGAAATGGCACAAATCAAAAGACGCATCTGACCTGAGTATGTATCAATCTCTCGTCTCCTCCTTTTCTGTTGATGTTCATGCTGCAAAATCTTCATACTTCCACAACAAGATCAACAGCTCCTCCAACACACGATTACTCTTCAAGACATTCAACTCTCTCCTCTGTCCACCTCCACCACCACCCGCCTCCTCAACTGCTGACGATTTTGCGCACTTCTTCACCAACAAAACAACAGCTATCAGCAGTCAGTTCTCAGCTCCACACACACAGGAACCCAGACCGACCCCTTCCACAGCCAATACCCCTCTGTCCTCCTTTTCTTCGCTAACCGAGGAAGAAGTATCTACACTTCTCCTCTCCAGTCACCCTACCACCTGCCCGCTTGACCCCATCCCCTCACACCTTCTACAAGCCATCTCTCCCACACTTCTACCATCACTCACACACATCATCAACTCATCCCTCCATACTGGCACCTTCCCTACAGCATTCAAGCAGGCTCAGGTTACTCCACTGCTCAAAAAACCAACGCTAAACACATCATTTGTAGAGAATTACAGACCTATCTCTCTCCTACCATTCATTGCGAAGACACTTGAAAGAGCTGTCTTCAACCAACTAACATCCTTCTTGTCTCTAAACAACCAGCTGGATGTCAACCAATCTGGCTTCAAGAAAGGACATTCAACTGAGACTGCATTACTGTCAGTCACAGAAGCCCTACGGATCGCAAAAGCTGCTTCCAAATCTTCACTCCTCATTCTCCTGGATCTATCTGCTGCCTTCGACACGGTGAATCATCAGATCCTTATGTCCACCCTCTCATCACTGGGCATCACAGGAACTTCACTCCACTGGTTTGAGTCCTATCTCACAGGTAGGTCCTTCAAGGTCGCATGGAGAGGTGAGGTATCCAGAGCACATCAGCTGACCACAGGTGTTCCCCAGGGTTCAGTTCTTGGTCCCCTCCTCTTCTCCATCTACACCACATCACTGGGACACATCATACAGGCACACGGTTTTTCCTACCACTGCTATGCTGATGACACGCAGCTCTTCCTCTCCTTTCAACCAGATGATCCCACAGTAGCTGCACGGGTCTCAAGCTGTCTGGCGGACATCTCCACATGGATGAAGGAACATCACCTGCAGCTCAACCTGGCAAAGACTGAGCTTCTCGTCCTCCCTGCCAATCCATCTCTACAGCACGACTTCACCATCCAGCTAGAGTCATCATTAATCACCCCATCAAGATCGGTCAGAAATCTTGGAGTAACGTTTGATGACCAGCTGACCTTCACAGATCACATTTCAAAGACAGCTTGATCATGCAGGTTTGCACTGCACAACATCAGGAAGATCAGGCCTTTCCTAACTGAGCATGCAACACAACTTATCGCTAGGCTTGACTACTGCAATGCTCTTCTGGCTGGACTTCCAGCATGTGCAACCAAACCCCTACAGATGATCCAGAATGCTGCAGCTCGTCTTGTCTTCAACGAGCCCAAGAGGGCCCACGTCACTCCTCTGTTCATCTCTCTGCACTGGCTACCTCTCGCTGCTCGCATCAAGTTCAAGGCACTGACGCTTGCTTACAGAACTATCACAGGCTCAGCTCCCTCCTACTTTCACTCACTCCTACGAGTCTACATCCCTACCAGACACCTACGATCGGTCAACGAGCGACGTCTCGTGGTTCCATCACAGAAAGCCACAAAATCACTTTCCAGAACATTCTCATTCACAGTTCCATGCTGGTGGAACGCTCTCCCCACCCTCATCCGGAATGCAGAATCCCTGACAACATTCAAAAGACAGCTGAAAACCAATCTCTTCCGTGAGCACTTAAACTTATAGAGAAAAAAAAAATATATAAAAAAAAAAATTGTCCTTTCCCTTTGAAACATCACTTATCAGGCTTATGCTACTCTGAATAATACCTGAACTTCGTATTTTGAGCACTTCTTGCGTTGTTGTTGCTTTTGCCTCTTTATGATGACTCGCTGAATTTAGTCCTAATTTGTAAGTCGCTTTGGATAAAGGCGTCTGCTAAATGACTAAATGTAAATGTAAATTTTTTTGTGCATAGTAAAACATATCTGCAACATTTATCAAGTTAACGGATAATTGTGCGTGCATTTATTAATTATCATCTTAATGAATAATGCAACAAGGACGAAGCATGTAAACTGCGTAGTTTGTTTATTCAGAATGGAATGGATCGCAAATGGATCCGAATAAAGAAACGAAAAAAAAAAAGTGAACAATGATGAACACAGAAAATTAACAAGAATGAACTTTGGATGGCCTAGGAGGAGTAGGCTACTACTCTAATATAAGTCAACAAGGTTTTAGAATATAGAATATTTTTTAAACAAAATAAATATTTTTAAAGCCTATTATCCCGGGCCCCGGTGTGATGCGTACGAGCGGAGGAGACGCTGAGCATGACACGTGACGTGTTGCATTTTGTAACACAAGTGCTTGATCAAGGGCCCGAGGATAGTGGCGGGTCGGGTCAAGTTCGGGTTCGGGCAGAGAATCTAAGCTCTAACACCCACACACA
>CM038622.1:66066641-66071641 GCA_021554675.1 Leuciscus idus | reverse complement strand
ATATATATATATATTATATATAACAAAATGCGTGTATCAGTATATTGGAGCCGTGCAGCTCCTAAAGTGACAGCAGCCTAATATTCCTGTTAATCACACAAAAGACATCATAATATTTATGCAATTTGTTTATTATGTGTGTATAGTATGTTTTGTTTGTACTGTGAGTACTTTACTGTCTTATACTACTACTACTCACTGCTCTCGGCTGAGTAACGTTTGTAACTTTAACAAGGATTAATCTATATTTAATGTATACAGTGAAGACTATGCAGTGCTATTTTACATGCGATTACTTTATTCAGATTAATATTACTCATCTGAACACCGATGTTAGCACATCTTCCTGAAAAACCTAAAGAACTGTTTATTTCATTCGTATTTTTGTTCTGTTGTTTCTATTTGTCGGTTTTGTTTGTAATTAGGTTCTTTATTTCTTATTGTATTGCTGACTGTTTACTTGTGGAAGACCTTTTACTTACATTAGCTAATCTAGTATTAGATTGATGAATTATCAATATCTTTACACAGATCATGAAATAAGACTTTGATCATATCACCCACTAATAATCGTGATTTTAATATAGACCAATATTAAATCGTGATTATGATTTTTGACATTTGCCCTAGAAAATGTACATTCCAATTGAACGGAAATGATTCCCTTGAAAGAGTCGCTTAAAAACGTAACGAACCGACAGACACCTGCTTTAGATCGAGGTTTGGCTGTTGCTGGTCTTTTGCTGGTCTCTTTGCTCATCTTTACCCAGAGTACTTGCTTAAAACATTAACAATAGCAGGTTGTTAAACAATAGCTTTTAATCAGGCATAACCCATCTACTGTAGATTGTATTGTCTTTCTATTGTGTCTGACGTGTATTGTGCAGCACTTTGGGTCGTGCTCGGTGTTACAGCTGCGGTGTTACAGCTGCGGTGTGTTACAGCTGCGGTGTGTTAAAGCTGCGGTGTGTTAAAGCTGCGGTGTGTTACAGCTGCGGTGTGTTACAGCTGCGGTGTGTTACAGCTGCGGTGTGTTAAAGCTGCGGCGGTGTGTTAAAGCTGCGGCGGTGTGTTAAAGCTGCGGCGGTGTGTTAAAGCTGCGGCGGTGTGTTAAAGCTGCGGTGTTAAAGTGCCGGTGTGTTAAAGCTGCGGTGTGCTAAAGCTGCGGTGTGCTAAAGCTGCGGTGTGCTAAAGCTGCGGTGTGCTAAAGCTGCGGTGTTAAATAGGGCTGGTCCGAATACCATTTTTTGAGCTTCGAAGCTTCGGTAGTAATGAACATCGAATATTCAAAGCTTCGGAGAGAGGGTGCTGAACATATTCTTCTCTCTAATAAAGGCAGTATTCTCTATGTGTCTGTCTGTCCGTTTGCATTTTGATTATTTCGAGAACCGTTCATCCAATCGACTTCACAAGGGAGTGCAGTGTCGCATTTGGTGCAATATAGATGGACACGCGAGACACGACACATTCAGAATTAATAACTTCAGAACAGCGCGAGCGGGAAGCGGCGCACCTCACGCGGGCAGGGCTTATATGCTCCGAGAACGGACACTGCACTAGTGCTATAAAACAAACACACACACAGGTCTGTTAAATTAAGCAATACTTTTAAGGTAGTCTAATATTTTTCTGACTAACAAATTACTGACACAGTAAAGGGTAGATTTAAATAAAGAAAAACGAAATTTAAATAAAGAAAAACGAAATTAAGTTAAATCAAAAACGAGATTAAACATTCCCGTTGCTGGAACACTTTTAGGCGTTGGTTCTATTTCTAGCATGCACGCGTTTTCCGCGTGGCTCGAGCAGGCAGTGTGCAAACTCCAACCTGTTAACATGGGAGCCGAAATAAAAACGGACACGCCACGCAGCTGAGACGCTCACGCCACGCAGCCATTGTGTCGCCGGCCTTATTCAAGCGCGAATGAGAACCGTTTCGCGGGGGATCCCAGGTGTGCCAAAAAACCCCCGAATATTCGAATGTCAAATTTTCAAATCGAATACCAACCCACCGAACGAATATTTGATTATTCGGGTCCAGCCCTAGTGTTAGGCTGCGGTGTTACAGCTGCGGTGTTAAAGTGCCGGTGTGTGAAAGCTGCGGTGTGAAAGCTGCGGTGTGAACAATGAGGTGTGAAAGCTGCGGTGTGAATGATGAGAGACGCACCGGTGATCTTGTCCCGCACGATCTTGCAGGACTCGATGTCGCCGATGCTGCCGAACAGACTCTTCAGCTCGTCCGGCGACATGTTCTGCGGCAGGTAGTTCACGATCAGGTTGGTTTTGCTGTCGTCTACGGGTGACGTGCAGATCGACTCGTCACACACCTGCGTCTCCATGGCAACGGTCACCTGTGACCAAAACAGGAAGTGACATCAGATTAACCATTCAAACATGACCTCGTCACGCGCCACGTTTGAAGATCGGAGAAACGAGATTAGAGAACTCAATCAGAGATGATTTTCAGCAAAAAACAAGTTGTGAAATGCGAAACTATTCATTTTAAAACGACCAACAGGAGAGTGTGTGAACAACAGGAGAGTGTGTGAACAACAGGAGAGTGTGTGAGGAGGCACATGCCCTTTAGCTCAATACCGTCGCTTCACACCGTAAAACAGGATTTCTTATGCCGAAAACACTAACGGACAGTAAAAGACCAAAGTTGGGATTTTAAGAAACATTCAAATGAAGATCACGACGATTAATCAGAAAGAGCATTATTTTTACCCAGCTAAAGATAATTGTTTAATCAAGCACAATAACATAAATATGAAAGTAAAACATACAAACTAGCCTAAAGATTTAAGATTTCAGTTATTAGCTTTTAATTGAAATGATGAAAACAGGTTTTTAGTTTCATTAAACGGCTCTATGAAACACCAACTGATCCACAACACTAACACCACACACACATAACACATGCTGTTGTATAGTTGTAGACTCAGTGTGTACTGACTGTAGAAGCTACTGCTAACTCACATAGACAACAACTGCTGAGAACACTGTGTGCCGCCCAGACCGAGCGCACTCGACCACGCTGAGTGAACGATTCAATGACTCACTCATAAAGACTGGATGAATCAGAGTTTTTGAATGAATGATTCAATGACAAAAAAAAACAAAAAAAAACCACAGTCTCTTGTCGCCACCTACTGGTGTAACGATGTAATGACAGTCTTTATTTGAAGCATCAAGTTTCTTTCAAAAGGTGATTTGGTGTTTGTTGATCGTTACTGTAGACATCAGTGTTTATGTCTGAACTATACACTTTTATCCCAGTACTTCTGCTATAATATGAATGACTAAGACAGAAATATTGATACTGTGAGGTCATACAGTAGAGTGGCTCTCTCTGGATCAGAACACAGATCTGGACGCTCGCTGTGATCGTAAGCGATTATCAGCCCATAGCGACCGCTAGCGATACGATAATTCTTTATATTCGAAAGCCGATAACCTTAAATCCAAATTGTTATATAGTTTTTGAGATCCTGATTACAAAAACAAAAGTCTCATTAAAAGCCATGCACACGATTATAATGTTCTCATGATAATTATATGTAGCTAGTGTTGTCACGGTACCAAAATTTCAGTATTCGGTACCGATACCAGTGAAAATCCACGGTTCTCGGTACCAATTTCGGTACCAAAGCTTAATTTAGATTAAATTTACATAATTATATTAAAGTGTATATCACAAAGATGGAAACTGTAGTATTAAAAACACTTTACAATAAGATTCCATTTGTTAGATAACATTAGATAAAATGACCTAACAAAAAAAACAATAGTTATATACTGTCGCAATTATTCTCCTTTAGGGGTTAATTTAAAAATACATTTTTAACATTATTTAATGCACAATGAATGAAGTGAACAAACATGACCAATCAAGTGTTTTGTATTAAATAACATTCACAAACATTAATTAATGTTGTAAAAATATATTGTTCACTCAATGTGTTATGTTAGATAACGCATTAAGTGATGTTAATGAATGATATCTTATTGTAGCATTACCAAACTATACAGGAGATAAAATATGTTTTATTTGACTTGACTATACTTTTATTTAATCCAAAACTGTATTCATATTTAACTTTAAAAGGGCTTTTTAAACCTGCTAAGAGTTATCCAGCCAAGAACAAGACTAGAACTGCTTTTCTGACGGACTGATATTAATGACGGCTTTTTATTTTTCATCTCCATAAATATATCTAGTAGTAAAGCTAATGCAAGGGCTAGAAATCAATTAATAGGCCTATGTCACACTTCCTCGTCGTCATGGAGAGCGCAGTTCGCACAAGCGTTTGTACTCCCGTGGCGTCTGTCGTTGCTATACATCCATGAACGCACATGGAAAAGCGAGCGCGCCGCTTCTATTATGAGCGCGCTTGCCTCGCGCCATTTGAAATAACGTATCTGCACGCGCAAAAACATCAGCACCACATCAGCAGCAGCACCGCCGATCGCCATCAGCGCTTTTATGAAGAGGACGCAACTGCACGCGCTTCGGGCATGCACGCGCATCAAGTACCGGGTTTGAGAAAACCTGGTACCGTGACGTTTAAAAAAAATTAGTACCGACTTGGTACCGAAGTACCGGGTCTTTTGACAACACTATATGTAGCCGATATGACACTTTACTGTATTTTCTTTTAAGTGATACCAATTACCAATCATATTTCAAGTAATTCATAACCATCATGTGCGCATCTGAAGTGTGTCAGATGAAGGAAATAATACATTATTTATCAGCTTTAATATATCGGACACATTCTCACATCAGGCCGATAACGATAACATTAAAAATGTACATATATATCGACGGGGTCGAATGTGACAATGTGTGACTTATGTTCAAAGTGAAATTATACTGAAGTCGTTACATTTTGTACAAAATACCACCTGATATTGATAGATCACACTTATGAGTTCTTGACCACAGAAAAAAAAAATTTGATATATATCGTAAACATGATCTCTTAATTAAGTTTTCC